>SZWC01020243.1:0-50129 GCA_023375785.1 Penium margaritaceum
CAATCCCAATCTCAATCCCAATCCCAATCCCAATCCCAGTCCCAATCCCAATCCCAATCCCAATCCCAATCCGAGTCCCAGTCCCAGTCCCAGTCCCAATCCCAATCCCAATCCCAGTTCCAGTCCCAATCCCAATCCCAATCCCAATCCCAATCCCAGTTACGTGCATTTATACGCACGTACACTCACTTACATGCACTTACACGCACTTACGCGCACTTACACACACTTATACGCACTTATACGAGCATACATGCACTTACACGCACTGACAGGTACTTAAATGCACTTACACGCACTTACATGCACTTACACACACTTACACGCACTTACACGTACTTACACATTATTACATGCACTTACACGCACTTACACGTACTTACACATACTTATACGCACTTACACGCACTTATACATACTTACACACACTTACACGAACGTATACACACTTACACGTACTTACATCAATTACACGCACTTACATATTCTTACACGCACTTACATACACTAACATGCACTTACACAAATTTACATACACTTACACGCACTTACACGCACTTACACGTACTTACACATACTTATACGTACATATATGTACTTACATGCACTTACACGTACTTACACATACTTGAAGACACTTACACCCACTTACACGCACTTACACGCACTTACACGCACTTATTCGCACTTACACATACTTTCACACACTTACACGTACTTACATGCACTTCCACACACTTACACGTACTTATACGTGCTTACACGCACTTACATGCATGTGCACGTATTTACACACACTTATACGCACTTACACGCACTTACACAAAATTACATACACTTACACAAACGTAAAAATACTTATATACACTTACACGCACGTACAAGCACTTACATGAACTTACACGTACTTAGACTTGGCTACATACACTTACACGCACTGACACGCAATTACACGCACTTACACGCACTTAAACGTACTGATGCAAGCTTACACGTACTTACACGCACTTACACATACTTACACGCATTTACACTAACTTACATGCACTTACGCGCACTTACACGTACTCACACACACTTACACAAACTTACACACAGTCACACATACTTACACGTACGGACATACACTTACACGCACTTACACGCACGTATACATACTTACATGCACTTACACGTACGTGCATGCACTTACACACACTTACACGCACTTCACCGCATTTACACGCACTTACATGTACTTACACGCACTTACACACACTTGAACGTACTTACATGCATTTACACACGGTTAGACGCACTTACATACATTTACACGTACTTACACAAACATACACGCACTTATACGCACTTATATGCACTTACACACACTTACACAAACTACGCACTTATACGTACTTACTCCACTTACACGCACTTACCCGCACTTACACCAACTTACACGCACTTACATGCACTCACAGGCACTTACACGCACTTACACATACTTACACACACTTACACATACTTACACCGATTACACGCACTTCCGTGCACTTACATGCACTCACACGTACTTACACGCACATACACACACTTACACACACGTACAAACACTTACACGTATGTACACAAACTAGCACAACATTACACAAGTTGAACCGCACTTACACGCACATACACACACATATACGCACTTACACACACTTATACACACTTACAAAAACGTACACACACTTACACGTACTTACACACACTGACACGTACTTAAACACACTTACGCGTACTTACATGCACATACACACATTTACACGCACTTGTACGCACTTACACGCACATATATGCACTCACATGAACTTACACGCACTTACACACACTGACACGTATTACACGTACTTACACGCACTTACACATACTTATAAGTACTTATACATACTTACACACACTTACACGTACTTACACGCACTTACACACACTTACACGCACTTACACGCACTTACACAAACGTACACGCACTTACACGCACTTACACGCACTTATACACGCTTACACATACTTACACGTACTTACACATACTTACACGCACGTACACCTACTTACACATACTTACACGCACTTGAACGCACTTACACGCAGTTACTCACACTTACATGCACTTACATGCACTTACACGCATTTACACACACTTACACGTACTTACACGCACTTACACAAAACTACACACACCACAGTTACACGCACTTACATGTACTTACACGTACTTACATGCACTTTAATGCATTTACATGCGCTTACACAAACTTAAACCGTACTTACATGCACATAGAGACACTTACACGCACTTACACGCACTTACACATACTTGCATGCACTTACACGCACTTACACATGCTTACACACACTTACATGCATGTACACGCATTTACACACACTTACACGCACTTACACATACTTACACAAACTTATATGGACTTACACAAACTTACACGTAGTTACATGCACTTACACTTAGTTACAGGCACATACAAGCACTTACACGCACTTACACTTGCTTGCACACACTTACACACGCTTACACGCAATTACACGCCCTTACACACACTTAAATGCACTGGCACGAACTTACACGCACTTACACATACTTACACACACTTAAACGTATTTACACGAACTTACAGGCACTTACACATACGTACACACACTTAAATGCACTTACACGAACTTACACACACAAACACGTACTTACAAGTACTAGCATACACTTACATGCACTTACACGCACATACATATATTTACACGCACTTACACGTACGTAAATGCACATACACGTACTTACACCCACTTACATGCACTTAAACGCAGTTACATGCACTTACACACACTTACATACACTTACACGAAGATAAACCACACTTACAAGCACTTACACGCACTTACACGCACTTACATGTACTTACACATACTTGCACGCACTTATACACACTTATACATGCTTACACGTACTTACATGCATGTACACGCACTTACATATACGTACACGTACTTTTACGCACTTACACAAACGTACAGGCACTTACACAAAATTACACGTACTTACACGCACTTACAGGCACGTACAGGCACTTACACGCACTTACACACACTTACACTTGCTTACACACACTTACACGCACCAACACGCAATTACACACACTTACACGTACTTTAATACACGGCCACAAACTTACACGCACTTACATGCTCTTATACGTATTTACATGATCTTACACACACTTACACGAACGTATACGCACTTAGACGCACTTACACAAACTTGCACGCACCTACACGTACTTACACATACTGACACGCACTTACACACACTTATACGCACGTTCACATACTTATACGTACTTACACGTACGTACACGCACTCATACACACTTACACACACTTACACGCACTTACACATACTTCCACGTACTTACACACACTTGCATGCACGTACACGTATTTACATGCACTTACACACACTTATACGCACTTACGCACACTTATAGACACTTAGCCGCTCTCACACAAATCTACATGCACTTTCACGCACTGACAGGCCCTTAAACGCACTTACATGCACTTACATGCACTTACAAACACTTACACTCACTTACACACACTTACACGCACTTACACGCACTTACACACACTTACACGCACTTACACATACTAATACAGACTTACACGCTCTTACACATACTTACACACACTTACATGTACTTTCACACTCTTACACGTACTTACACGCACTTACACGTACGTACACGCACTTACACGCACTTACACACACTTACACACAATTACACGCACCACACTTACATGCACTTACACGCACTTATACGCACTTACATGCACTTACACGCACTTGCATGCACTTACACGAACTTGAACCGCACTTACACGCACTTACATGCACTTACATGCACTTACATACACTTACACGTACTTGCACGTCCTTGTACGCACTTACACGTGCTTACACGCACTTACATGCATATACACTTAGTTACATACACTTACACGCACTTATACACACTTACACTAACTTACACGCACTTACGCAAACTTTCACGTACTTACACGCACTTACACGCACGTACAGGCACTTACACGCACTTGAACGCACTTATACTTGCTTACACACACTTACGCACACTGACACGCAATTACACGTACTTACACATGCTTAAACGCACTGACACGAACATACACGCACTTATACGTACTTAGACGCATTTACACAAGCTTACACACACTTACACATACTTACACGCACTTACACGCACTGACATGAACTTATACACACTTATATGCACTTACACGTACTGACACACACGTAAACACACTTACATACACGTACACATACTTACACATACTAACACGCACGTACACGCACATACACGAACTTACACGCACGTTTGTAATTTTACACGCACTTGCACGTACTTGCACGCATTTGCACGTAATTACACACACTTATACGTACTTACATGCATTACACGCACTTATACATACATATACGCATTTAGATAAACTAACACACACATACACACTCGTAGATGCAGTTACACGCACTTACACATACTTACACGCACTTTCACACACTTACACGCACTTACACGCACGTACACGCAAGTACATGCACTTTTACGCACTTACACGCACTTGCACGAGCGTACACGCACTTACACGCACTGACACGAACTTAAACACACTTACACGCACTAACATGCACTTACCCACACTTACACGCACTTACACGTACTTACACACACTAACATGCACTTACACGTGCCTAGGCATACTTACACGCACTTACACGCACTTACACATACTTATACGCACTTACACGTACTTACACATACTTACACACACTTACACGTACGTACACACACCTACACACACTTACATCACTTACACGCACTTACACGTACTTACACATACTTACATACACCAACATGCACTTACACAAGTTTACACACACTTACACGCACTTACACGCACTTACACGCACTTACACATACTTACACGTACTTATGCATACTTACACGCACTTACACGTACTTACAGGGACTTGAACACCCTTACACGTACTTACACGCACTTACACGCACTTATACGCACTTACACGCACTTACACGCACTTTCACACACTTACACGCACTTACACGCACTTCCATGCACTTACACGTACTTACACGTGTTTACATGCACTTACATGCATTACACGTATTCACACATACTTATATGCACTTACACGCAGTTACACAAACTTACACACACTTACACAAAGGTACACATACTTACACACACTTACACGCACGTACACGCACTTACATGAACTTACACGCACTTACACTTACTTACACATACTTACACACACTAACACACCATTACACACACTTACACGCACTTAAACGTACTCACACGAACTTACGTGCACTTACACGCACTTACACACACTTACACACATTTACACAAACTCACATGCACTTAGACGCAGTCACACGTACTTACACGCACTTACGCAAACTTACACGCAGTCACACGTACTTACACGTGCTGACACGCACTTACACGCACTTACACACACATACACATACTTAGACGCACTTAGACATACGTACATGTACTTACACGCACTTACACACACTTACCCACAGTTACACGCACTTACACGTACTTACACGCACTTACACGCACTTACACGCACTGACACGCATTTACACACAGTTTCACACACTTACACATACTTACACGTACTTACACAAACATGCACGTACTTATATGCACTTATACGCACTTACACGCAGTTACAGGAACTACGCACTTACACAGACTTACTGCACTTACACGCACTTACCCGCACTTACACAGACTTACACGCACTTACATGCACTGACACGCACTTACACGCAATTAGATACACTTACACGCACGTACACATACTTACACGCAATTGCACGTACTAACGTGCACTTACAAGCACTTACACACACTTACACGCACTTACACACACTTACACGCACTTACACACACTTTCACGTACCTACACAAACTAACACAAAAGTACACAACTTAAACCGCAATAACACACACTTTCACGCACTTACATGCACTTACACACACTTACACGTACTTACACAAACGTACACGTACTTATACGCACTTACACACTCTGACATGTACTTGAACGCACTTATACACACTTACATGCACTTACACACACTTACACACACTTATACGCACTTACACGCACATACACGCACTCACACGTACTTACACATACTTACACACACTAACACATACTTACACGCACTTACACGCACTTACACATACTTACAAGCACTTACACCTTCATACACACACTTACACGCACTTACACGCACTCACACGTACTTACACATACTTACACGTACTTATATGCACTAAAACGCACTTACACGAACTTACACACACTTACATGCACTTACACACACTTATACACTCTTACGCATACTTTCACCTACTTATACAAACTTACACACACTTACACGTATGTACACACACTTACACGCACTTGAATGCACTTATACACACTTACTTGCACTTACACGCACTTACACGCACTTACACGTTATCACACACACCACAGTTTCATGCACTTATATGCACTAACATGTACTTACATGCACATAAACGCATTTACATGCGCTTACATGAACTTAAACCGCACTTACACGCACTTACAGACACGTACACGCACTTACAGACACATACACGCACTTACATGCACTTACACGTACTTGCATGCACTGACATGCACTTACACGTGCTTACACAAACTTACACGCACTTACATAAATTTACATGTAGTTACACGTACTTACACACACTTACAGGCACATACAAGTACTTACACGCACGTACACTTACTTACACACACTTACACACACTTAGACGCAATTACACATACTTATACACACTTAAATATACTAACACAAACTCACACACACTTACACGTACTTACACACACTTACACGTATTTGCACAAACTTGCACATACTTACTCACACTTGGACACACTTACATGCACTTACACAAACTTACATGCACTAACACGTACTTACAAGTACTGACACACACTTATACGCACTTACACACACGTACACATACTTACATGCACATACACACACGTACACACACTTACACGTACCTACACGCACTTACATGCAGTTACACAAAATTACATCCATCACACTTACATGCACTTACATGCACTTACACGCACTTACACACACTTACACGCACTTACACGTACTTGCACGCACTTATACACACTTACACATGCTTACACGCACTTACATGTATATACACGCACTTACACACACTTACACGCACCTTTACACACTTACACAAACTTACACGCACTTACACAAACTTACACGTACTTACACGCACTTACACGCAGGTACAAGCACTTACACGCACTTACACGGACTTACACTTGCTTACACACACTTACATGTACCAACACGCAATTACACATACTTACACGTACTTAAACGCACTGACACGAACTTACACGCACTTACATGCACTTACACACACTTACACGCATGTACACGGACTTACATGCACTTACACGCACTTACACACACTTACACGTACTTACATGAACTTACACGCAGTCACACGTACTTACACGTACTCGCACGCACTTACACGCACTTACATGTACATACACATCCTTACACGCACTTACATGCACGGATACACACTTACACCCACTTACGCACACTTACACGTACTCACACGTACTTACACATACTTACACGCACTTACACGCACTTACACGCACTTACACACATTTACACACACTTACACGCACTTAAATACACTTACACTTACGTACACAAACATACAAGCACTTATACGCACTTACATGCACTTACACGCACTTGCACGAACTTGCACACACTTACACGCACTTACTCCTCTTACACACACTTACCCGTACTTACACCAACTTACAAGCACCTACATGCACTGATACGCACTTACATGCACTTACACTCACTTACACGTACTTACATTTACTTACACGCACTTACACACACTTACATGCACTTACACACATTTACACGTACTTACACGCACTTACATGCACTTACACCCACTTACACGTACTTACACAAACTAACACAAAATTACACAACTTAAACCATACTTACACGCACTTGCATACACTTAAACGTACTTACAGGCACTTACACGTACTTACACACGCACTAACACGTACTTACACAAACTTACATGCACTAACATGCACTTATATGCACGTACACACACTTACACATACTTACACATACTTAAACAAACGTACTCATACTTACATGCACTTACACACACTAATACCCACTTAAACGCACTTACACGTACTTACATGTACTTATACACACTGACACGCACTTACACGCATTTACATGCACTTATATACACTTACACGTACTTACACGCACTTATACATACTTACACATACTTATACACACTTACACGCACTTACACATGCTTACACGTACTTTTACATACTTACACACACTTACACGTACTTACACAAACTTACACGCACTTACACGTACTTACATGAACTTACATGCACTAACACGTACTTGCACAAACGTACACGTACTTAGACGCACTTACACGCACTTACACACACTTATACACACTTACACAAAATTACACGCACCACACATACATGCACGTACAAGTACTTACACGTACTTACATACACTTACACGCCCTTACATGCACGTACACAAACTTAAACCGCACTTACATGCACTTGCACACACTTATACGCACGTACACGCACTTACACGCACTTGTACGCACTTACACACACTTACACATGCTTACACGCACTTAGATGCATGTACACATATTTGCACATACTTACACGCACTTACACGTACTTACACGAACTTACACACACTTACACGATTTTACACGTACTTACATACACATACGGGCACTTACACACACTTACACACACTTACACTTCCTTACACACACTTACACACACTTACACACAACAATACGCACTTACACGCACTTAAACGCGGTGACACAAACTTACACGCACTTACATGCACTTAGACACGCTTACACGCATTTACACGAACTTACACATACTTACACGCACTTACACGCACTTGATACCCCCAATTTTGCCGCGTCTTTGATTTTCTCCGCGGTCGGCGGTGCTCTGTGTCCTCCGCGGATCAGGCACTTCACCACTACTACTTGTCCACAGGTGTGCAGCAAGACACAGTCATCACTTCCAGGCTGGAAGCTATTCCGCGGATCGCAGGTTTGGACCTCGGCGCAGGTACCTCACCAATGAGTGATGCTCCGCGATCCACTTCTTCCCACACGGGAGTCCACCACCTCGTGGCGTCCGACTCCTCTCCGCGGAATCCTCGTTTTGTGGACGTGTGTAAGCAAGGGACACCGCCGGCAGCTCACCTCACTCGGACTTTTGGTTCTTCACGCACTTAGCCCCACAATCCGCGGACCGGACTTTGAGAGCAATTGAGGGCAGGAGGGAAATGGGCGGGGCACAGGAGTGAGAGTAGGCAAATGTCTTTGATCAAGCTTATTGTGGAGTACATGGAATTATGTCTTTTCGAAAGCCAGCCTGTCTGAGTTGCACTTCTACTACTGCTAGTGAGGCCCCTTTTCTACTTGGGATCCCGCACGGCGTGTCTACACGCCGTCGGTCTCATCCCTCTCACATCATCCTACTTTCCTTCTACTTGGACTCCACGCGGTGCGGCTACGCACCGCGGGTCTCGTCCAAATCACACACACACACACACACACACACACACGCACACACACACACACACTACGTATCATCTGCTGGTCACTTTCTTCATCCGCGGCTCGTGCACGCAGGTCTTCGTATTTTTCCTTTAATCTTCACCTTTCCGCGATGCATCTCCAGGAGCTCCTCCGTGATCCATGCTGGGTCATTCATGCTGATCGGATGTTTCTCCCCTGATTGCTCGGTGCCTCCGCTGCCCTGCCTGTTCACTATCAGTAGCTGCGGATCTTGCTGCGGACGAAGCCCCTGTTCTTCTTACATCGCGGATTTTCCCGTCACTGCTCCCCACCTTGTCACAAGTGCTCATGTTAGAGGAACCACCGCAGGCAAGCTGTCTTAACCTGCGGTGGCCCTCCTGCAGGCACCCTAGTCTTTGTCTTCCTTGGGCCCCGCGCTACCCTCCGCTCAACCGCGTCCGCGGGAGCCAGCATCCTGCGCGCGGATCTTGGGCTGCCCCGATTCCCACTCCGCGGGTGACCTGTTCTGGGGAGCTGCGGCAGAATTGTGCTTGACACTGATGCCCCCAACCCCCCCTTTTTCAAGACTCTTCCCCAGAGTCTCTCAGCGAGTCTTCTGCGTGAAGTGCCTGTGGGGTTTGGGGCGATCCTGTCCTTGACATGGATTGCAGTATTTCTCCACCGTCCCTCCCTTCCTCTGGAGCTTCACCGCGCACTCATCCTGAACAAAGAGTCTGCATCCTTCACACCGCGCTTCCATCGTGGGGGCATTTACCAGCTTCTTGCATGAGGAGCAGTGTGGCGCATGTTCGTACTTCTTGCAGCTTGAGCATCGATAGATCTTCTTGCCTTCGCTGGTGCGCCCCACTTCTTCGGCACAGGACTCATACGCAATGCCTCCGCAATGCTCGCATCTATAGAGCGTCCCCTCAAGTCTCCCAAAGCAGTTGTCTGCGGTGCAGGTACGCTTGCTCGAGAACTTCCACTTGATCCTCCGCGGCTTGTTGCGACAACTGCTGCAGGTCCAGATGCCTTCCTTCCCGCGCTCTCCACACTGTAGGTGACACATGGTCCGACACATCCCACAGGGTTTGCCGAACTCGGTTAGACCTGCTTCTCATCCCGCGCAGAGTGGGGCCGATGTCTCGGTGTCGTAGGATAACGAGGCCCCTCCTTCCACGACCGCCATCCCCACGCATTTGTGGCACTGTCCCGCCGAAACCGGGTCTCCCATCATGAGGCAGCTCCGATGTGCCATCCCGTGGCAGTGGGTGCAGTGTTTTCCTTTGCTGACGGTTTTCACGCAGGTGGGACAGTTCTCCATGGCTGCTTTGGGCGAGTCTTGCTCCTCCTCATCTTCTGAGTCCACCTCCTCCCCTTCCGCGGTCACCCGCGGTTGCCTTCGCACCTCGTGCCGGTGCTCTATCTCTTGGCGGCACCGTCGACATTTCTTTGGTCCGCTACGCTCCCCTTTGTTGTTCCGCGGCTGTTCCAAGCATCGCTTGCATATCGTGCGTTGACAACGTTCGCAGTCCTTCACCCGTCTCCCCCTGCGGTGCCCACATTGAGCACACCTTTTGCGTTCCCTTTCTTTCCACGCCTCTTCTACCGCCGCCATCCGACCTTCCTCTTGCCACCGTTGCATGGTGGCCCCCGTGGCCGTGCAGGGTCCTTGCCGTGCCCCTGCCTCCTCCTCTTCCTCTTCCTCCTCCTCCTCCTCTGGGTCCCATCTCTCGCATGCCTCTCCCTCCCCGGCATCTGGGCCGGCTCTGTTGTCTCCTTTTTTCCGCTCTGCCTTCTCCTCTTGGCCCTCGCTGATGCACCACACACAAGTGCGGTTTGGCCCGATGCAACTTTTGGCCAATCCCTGGTGCACCGGTTGGCCGCAGACACGGCAGACGACCTTCAGGAGCATCTCCTCAGGCAGGTTTTCCCCACAGACCGCACAGGGGCCCGTGTAGGTAGCCAAGGTACGGGGGCTCATGTGAGCACTCTTATGCGGAGTATCGGTGGACACTCTTGGGGTCACATCTCCGCTGCCCGTTTGTTGTCATCCTTATTATTGCTGCCGTTCATGCTGTTGCTCATGCTGCTCCTGCTGCTGCTCCTGTTGCTCCTTCCGCTCCTGATGTTGCTGCACATGCTGCCCTTGTCCCGCTTGCCTTCCTCCTACGGAGACTTCTTGCACGTCAGAGCCGTCCGCTGGTTCCTCCTCCTCAGGCTCTTGATTCCACGCCTCTTCTTGCTCTGACACCTGAGTCTCACACTGCTCCAGCACCTCCTCCGCACACCATCCCCTTGATCCCTTGCGTGCCTCCAGTGGAGGGAATTCTCCCCCCGTACTGGGTATATGTGTTTGCCAGGCCGGGGGCAGCAGGACGAATTCTGTCGCAGGGTAGCTCCACTCGCTGAACCCATCTGGCCCCTCCAGCCACACCCACCCCGCGTTAACCGCAGCCACGCGGTATAGCTGCCGCGCCTCTTCTGCTTCACGCCCCGCGCCTGGGAATGGGCGGAGATACACCAGATTGCCTCCCTCGATCGGCCCGTGATTGAGGCGTCGATTGGTGGCATCGCATCCCCGCCAGGCCGAAACCGAGGCTCGGAGTCGTGCCTCGGCTCTCACCGCGGACGTCTTCTGGCACCGCGCCCGGTACCACTACTGCACCTCCTTTTCCCTCGCCAATTCCCGCTCCTCCTCCGAGCAGCCATCCTAGTGCTGCTCCGGATCTAGTGGCAAACTAGTGGGTCATGTGGCATGCCCAATGCCACGCGCAGAGGTTGCAAGAAGAGGAGGGCATGTGGCGAGAGTGTCGTAGCACAGCTGGGGGTGATGTTGATAAAGTGGGCGGTCTTTTTTAGGGTCTTCCCCCAATCTCTGACCTCAGCGTTGGCCACCGCCCGCTCCAAAATCTCGTGCTGCCGTTCAACTTGGCCCTGGGATTGAGGCTGGTACCGCCCCGAATGCACGTGCTACACCCCCCATTCCGCGAGCTCCTCGCGGAATGCTCCTGCAAACTCGGTGCCGTTGTCGCTGTGCACCACGCGACATCCTTCGAACGTGTATAATATTTCCTCCCAAATGAAGCGTGCCGCTCGCTCGGAGGATCTGTCAGGGACAGCCAGGACCCACATATATCTGGTGAAGTCGTCCACCGCTGCAATCCAATACCGCTCTCCTTGGGCGCGGCGAGGGCGAAGTCTGTGAAAGTCAATGATAATGGGGTCCAAGGGCTCGCCGATGGGGGAGGGTAGGAAGAGCGGCATGTCCCGTGGCGTAATCTTGCGGTGGCGCTCACATGGTGTGCAGTGTTGTACCACATCTTTCACAATTGCAAGGAGGTTTGGCACGTGGACGATGGGGGTGAGGCGCTCCTTGAGTGCCTAGACGCTGGAGTGGTGGTGGCGATGGTAGGCCTCGATCACCGCCCTCAGCATGGTGGGTGAGGGCACGCACAAGATCTGTGGTGTAGTCCGCCACAGGCGGCCGCCTTCCCATGTGTATTGTTCACAGGTGATGGCGAGGTCATCCTTCTTCCGCCTGTCATATTCTACCCCCATCTGGGCCCCCAAAGTCTTGTACACCTTGTCCGCCTCCGCTTTTTGCTGCTCCTTGGTGGTGGCGCGGAGCAGGATGTGCGCGGTTTGCCAGATCCTCCAGTCTTGTGTTTCGACAGGTCCCTTTGTTTTCCCCGCCTTCCCCGTGGCAGCTTCTCCTGGCTTCCTCTTCTTCTCCGTCTCTAGCGCCGGCAGCCCCTGGGCCCGCCTTGCATCCTGCTCCGCCTTCATAGCTTGCAGGCGCCATAGGTTGCTTTCGTCATAGGCGGGAGGTTCCTTGTCCCGGCTGTCCGGTGCTGGGAAAAGGCGTATGATACCCACCACGCAGAGTTCTCCTTCATCCCATTGGCTTCGCAGTCTCCCTTCAGGCACTGCTCCATGCTGCCGGCTCCGTGCTCGGCGGACCTCCCCTGCCTTTGGCTTTGCCTTTTGCTCCGGCACGGCCTCGGTAAGTCGCAGCAAGCTCTGCCCCTTCGCAATGGGCTGTTCCTCATCACGCTGTGGTGTCTCTCGGAGCTCGGAGACCACCACTTCACCCATCTTTTTCTTCTCCGCCGTGCTTTCACCGGCCCTCCGCTTTTGTTGTGCTATGGTGTCGGCGCCCCCCAAGAGGGTTCGAAGTTGGGTTGGGACCGAGCCCGCGGGCAGTGGGACGTTGCGGGATACCACCAGGAGCAGCTCCATTGCTTGAGCAACGTTCCGCTAGACCTGTGTGAGCTGCTCCGGGTCTACGCCGTGGTGAGTGTCCTGGGGGGCTTGCTCCTGCTTGCTGCGTTTGGCCGAGGGCGTGGCTGTGGAGCTATCTTCAAGGGCTCGCTTCTCCTGTCCCTTGCGGCGGGACGTCGGCGTGGTCTCCGCAGAGGTTGGCAGAGGTCGTGATGCTGAAGCAGCTTGCCTGCTGACAGCCGCGGATGCCATAGCTCTTTTGGCCGCGCTTTGGAGCTTGGCCTGCTTGTTGAGCACAGCGGCCGACAAGGTTGGTTGTGGGGTGTTTTTCCGTGCTTCTTGCCTGATTGCCGCTGCTTTTGCGTATGCTCGTGCATCCTGAACCTGCCTTCCGCCTTCCCTTTGTGCCACGTCCTGCCGTCCTGCCGCCTGCTCCGTTGCTGCTTGTCCATCTGTTGCCATCGCTGCCTCCACAGCCGCTGCCTCGTCCTGTGTCGTGGTGCCCTTCTCTGGCCCTCTTTCCGCGGTCACCTGTACTTCTATTTCTGCCTCCTTTTCCGCAGCGGTCTTGTCCTCTGGGGTTGCTGGTTCTGCCACAGTCCCTGCCATTGTGGCTAGTTCCTCCACCACTTCTTGTACCGCCTCCTCCGCTTTCTACTTCTGTTCCTTTGCCATCCGTTGCTAGAGTACCTGCAGTTGCTTCCGCATGTCCGTGAGCGCGGAGGAGTCGCGGAGATACTCCTGGGCCTCTTGGATCTCGGTGAGGATCCGGTTTTTCTCTTCCCGACACACCTCGACGGCCAACCGGGCCTAGTGGCGTACCGCCTCCTTTGTGAGTGCGGTGTTCATATTCTGCAGTGCCTTCCATAGCCCTTCTGCTACCGCAGTCGCGGTGCCCTGGCAAAGAGCGCCGTCTTGGGTGATCTCACAACATTTGCTGATGGCGCTATACCAATGTTCATACTACTGCTCCGCCGCGGAGATGTCTGCCAGTTTTGTTGCTGTGTACTGCATTCCCCCTCTACTGCCGACGAGCCCAACCAGGTATCCCCATCTCCAAACCTTTGCCGCGGTTTTCCGGTCTGGTGGTTTCATAGCTCCTGCTGGCATGTGGGCGGCATGGTAGATGGTGAGTGCCCTGGCGCGCTCCTGGAGCAGGTGTACATAACGGCGCGCAAGGTCTGCGCTTTGGTCGCGGCGGACCAGAAACCACCATTTGCGTACGGCGTTCACGTGGCGGTCTCGATGTTTTGTGTCAAGAAGTGTTGCCACACCCGCCATGCCCTGCGACGTGCGGAGGTAAAGGAGGTCGCGGAGTGCCAATATGAGGCGCTCAGCCCCTGTCGTTTCCAACAACTGCGCATGTCATGCTCGCTCCCCCAGAGTAAGAGCGGTTTTGGCGGTGCCCTTCAGGACCACTTGCCAGGCAAGGTTGAAGAGGGAGTTCCCCAATTGTGCGCGGACTATCTCCGGGAGCTCGTCCTGCAGGTGGAGGATGACGCTGCTCACCACATCTATCAGGTGATCTGCTTTTGCTTGGTCTCTGCTGTCGCCGGAGCTCTCCTCCAGGTGAGTCTGCGCACTCTCCATGATTATCCCGGCACTGAGCAGAGGTTGTGGTATCCCGCGCGCGGGGCTTTCTCTAGAGGCTGGTGGGAGGAGGAGTGCGCAGCTGGCGCCAGGGGGCTAAGCGGCGCGCCTGCGGATGGTGTCGCTGCTGGGGGTGTGGGAAGGCGCGGTGCCGGAGGTGCTATTGCTAGTGTCGTAATAGCGCCTGGTGGTGTTGTTGCGGAAGGGCCGGGTACCGATGGTGCCCTGGGTGATGCTGCTACCGCTGCCGCAGAAGGTCATTTTGGAGGTGTCCTGGGCGATGCCGCTGCCACTACCGCGGAAGGGCCTGGTGCCGGAGGTGCCCTAGGTAATGCCGCTATTGCTGCCGCGGAAGGGCCTGATGCCGGGGGTGTTCTCGGAGTTGCACCCGGTGAGACTGCTATTGCTGGTGATGCGGATCGTCTTGCGCCAGCAGTGGCTTGGCCCGTGGTCTGTCGTCGGATGGTCCTTCTCGTGGCACCCTCACCCCCCCTGTTTGAAGGCGCGGACCCCGCGCTGGAAGGGCGGGCCATTGCGGATGTTGTGCCACGGGTAGCACTAGAGTTGCAAGTGACCCGTCGGGTGGGCTGAGTGTCTAAGTTGGGTGGCGTGAGGATCATGGGAGAGAGAACAGAGGGCGGGCGAGCTGAAGTGAAGAGTGGAGTAAACGATCAATCGCCGGAAGCAAAAATGAGGCTGAGGATGCCGGTGCCGAGTAGTATATGCGCCTGGCGCGGTGCGAGCCAGTCGGCCGCCAGGAGCATGTTAGATGTGCGGACGTTACATAATTGCACAGTGTGCGGTGCATGTACGTTGGCGACCTGGATGGGTACGGCCACAATCTGTCCTATGGGTGCATCAATGGCTCCGGTGGAGATGGAGAAGCGGAGCCGAGTAGGCGCGATGAGATGGTCGAGGCGCAGGGTGCGGACCATCCGCAGCGCGACGGTGGTGTGGGTGGCACCCGTGTCCACGATGGCCACAAACTTGCGACCACACACCCAGACGTGACACCATGCCACGTGGAACTCTGCAGGCATCGGTGGGCCGGGGGTCAGCGGGACAGGAGCCCACGTGCATGGCGTGCGGCAGGCATCCTCCCGCATGCGGGAGTGTGCCGTCAGGATGGCATGTGCCACCATGCGGACGCCTGTATCGCGGGTGCAGGAGAGGTGGATGCCGACAGGAGTGAGGGAATGATTCGAGGAGGAGAAGAGGGTTTGGAGACGGGCCGCTGATCCACAGGAGTGAAGGAGAAAGTCCACCAGGGACAAGGGATGACGTGTATCAAGGAAAGGGGAGGCAGAGGATGTCATTGGAGGAGCGGTGGTAGCCATCGCGATAGAGGGGGTCCGTCGTTGCTCTGGGAGGGAAGAGCGAGGTGGGAGATGTGCCGCAATCTCCTCGAGCGTCCATCCGCGGATGGTGGGGTTGAAGCGATGTTCCAGCTGTAGGCCGGTGGGGAGAGCGGGGAGGGTTTCCGCGATGCCAAAGCAATTGGCAGGCTCCAGTTCGGACAGGAGTTGGTACGTAGCTGCGGATTCGTCTTCCCTGAATTCGCAAGCGACTCCCTCCCACTCAGGCTCGGCATCCGCAGGGACAGGGGGAGCTGCAGGAGGAGATTCTGGGAGATCATTCTACGGGTCCGCGGGGTGCGGCCAATCTGCGCGGGGAAGGCGGCTGAGAGCATCGGCATTGCGGTTGGCGAGGGCAGGCTGGTACTTGATTTTCATGTTGTAACCCTGCAGGAGGAGGGCCCATTTGGCCAGGATACCATCATGTTTCTGCGTCATCAAGAGCCACTGCAACGCTTCATGGTCGGTGAGGACAGTGAAGGGCTTGCCATTTTTTATGTAGTCGTGAAGTGTTGGAGGGCCCACAGCACAGCCAAACATTCGCCCTTCACCGGTGGGTAGTTCCGCTCGCCGTCAGTGGGGGCCCGGCTGGCATATGCAATCACCCGCCGAACCGGCTCCTGTATTGACTGAGACAGGACAGCGCCTAGTCCGTCCCGCGACCAATTGGTTGTGATGGAGAAGGGGAGGTTGAAGTATGGGAACTCAAGCATGGGCGCGGTGACCAGGCGGTGCTTGATTTCCGCCCAAGTAGCAGCGCACTCTGGAGTCCAGTCAAATGGAATGTCTTGATGGGTCAACTGCTGTAACAGGCGGATGATGCAAGCGTGGTTGCGGACGAACTTGCGGTAGAAGGAAACCAAGCCGAGGAAGATCTTGACTTGTCCCACGGTGGTGGGTTGACGCCATTCCTGGATAGTTGCGATCTTGGCGAGGTCGGCCTTGATGCCTTCAGCGCTCATAACGAAGCCCAAAAATTCCATTTCCACGGCACCAATAGAACACTTGGCCGCCTTGAGCTTGAGGTTTGCAGCGTGGAGAGCGGAGAATATGGCGGAGAGGGAGGACAATTGGTCCGCGAAGTTGTGGGCGGCGACCATGATGTCGTCGATATAGCAGCTCACGTTAGGGATGCCACGGAGAGTGAAGTCCCTGACGCGCTACAATGTGGCGCTGGCATTACGGAGACCGAAGGGCATGCGAGTGAAAGCGTAGAGACCTTCGGGGGTGACAAAGGCCGTCTTCGCGATAGACTCTAGGTGCATAGGGACGGCGTGGAAGGATGCCTTGACATCACGTTTGGCAAACCATCCACGTCCCTGCTGACGCTCCTGAATGTCGACAATCAGCAGCATGGGATAGGCGTCCTCCTTTGTAACGCGGTTGAGATCCCGGAAGTCCACACAAAATCGTTTGGAGCCGTCCGGCAATGATCAAGTTGGCCCGCCAGGGGCTGACAATGGGGACAGTCACGCCCTGCGCCTTTAGTTCTGGGAGACCTTCGTTGATGATTTCTTCTTGGTCAGGTAGAATGCGGCGGACTTTCTTTTTGACCGCGGCTGCTGTGCCCGTGTTGATGACGTGGTAGGCATTGACAGCACCAAGGTCTGTCGCGGAGCCAGCGAAGATGTCGGCAAACGAGTTAAGCAAATCCTGGAAGTCCTACTTCTAGGCTGGTGAAAGACGGGGGTACAGGATGTGATCCCACCGCGGGAGTGGGGATGGCAGTTGGTCGCGGATGGGATAGAAATCGTCGTCCTCCTCCATGGAAAGGCCCTGGCCAAACGCTTGCTCGCTCCGCTGCCACAATCCTAGCAGGCTGACACGCAACCCTGATTCCTCATCGTCTGCGGAGTGCTCGCCACTCCTCAACAGGCATCTGCTTCGCGTCAAGAGTAGCCTCTGCCAGGACTTCTCTACACAGGGATCGCACGTGTGCATCTTCTTGTGTCGCATCGAGGAGAGAAAAAGTTGAAGCATCGGTTACCGGCACCGTCATGCGGTCTCCCACATTAATGAGAGCGTACTTCTTTGAGCCCGTAGCGGAGGTGAGGTGCATGACGCCCAGGGAGAAAAGGAGGTTGACGTGCCACGGGAGGAGGTAGTCCATGCCAAGGAGGACGTCGTAGGTTCAGGCCTGTGTGACTTGGACGTCCATAGGTTCGTGAAGAGAGCCCACCTGCAGGGGTAGGTCCCGCACTTCTCCATTCCCGTAATCAATCCCTCCCGCGGAATTGCTGATCAGCCAACGCGTTGGGAGGATACAATCCTCCCATCCAACGAGGCAGAGGACGCGGAGGGCCACTATAGTATGCGTGGCCCCTGTGTCGATGATGGGAAGGAAGTTGCGCACGCAAATCCAAATCACACAGCAGGCCACCTCGTAGTGGCGGTTGTCGCGGCGGGGTGGTTCCAGAGGCTGTGGCGCTCAACCGCAGTTTGTCTCCTCTGTGGTTAGTGTGAGCGGGGCCTCTCCCACCACGCGTCAGGTGTTCTGGCTGCCTTCAAGCGGGGTGGTACAGGCAAGGGAGATACCGGCGGTCTAGAGGCGGTGATTAGCCCTGGTAAACTCTTCCTTGAGCCGCGGAGCCAGCTCGGGATGGAGGCGGAGGAAGTCGAAGAAGTTCACAAAGGCGATGGGGGTGGTGAAGAGCTTGTCCAAAGGATCTGCGGAATCAGCTGCAAGGGTGAGGGTGGGCTGAGGTGCAGGTGGGAGCGCCGAAGGTGCAGGGCCCGTGGCGCGGTACTTTTCTGGAGGTCACACAGAATGGGCAACGACAGCCTCTTGTAACCGGGCCTCGACAGCCTCCGCTCGTCACCGCATGTCATCCTGGAGCTGTCCAGCTTCCTGCAGATCCCTTCCGCGGAGTTTAATCCGGCGGGCGCGCATGATGACCTTCGTCTCTTCAAGTATTGGTGCCATCTCGGTAGTCTCGTCCTTTGCCATGGGCAATCCCAGCCTCACATTGCGAGCGCCGGCCGCGGGATTTTGCAGTGGATTTGGCAAGATGCCCTGACCCGTTCCCTGAGCCGCCTGGTCTTGTCTACTGGGGGGCGGATGAAGTGACTGTAGTTGCTACTATTGCTGTGGCTGATGCTGCTGCTGTTGGCCCTGCCACGCCTGATTGTAGTACCGCTGCCATTGCTGGACCATAGGATCCTGGGAAACTGGCTCAGGGCGCGGAACTACTTGTCGCTTGCGAGGGCAGTCCCAAGCGATGTGTTCCAGGCTCTGGCACGTGTAGCAAGCTTTTGGCTTCTACTACGGAGGTGGAGCGTGTGAAGATGAAGGTGTGTGGGTATTGGCGCCCTGGTATTGTCGGGTCAACCGCTGTCTGGTGAAGATAGCCGTAGCGTCCCGCACCGCATCCTGTAATGATAGGTAGCGGTCAGCGATCATGAGACTACTGATCTCATCCGGAAGTGCGCGGATGAGGTTCTCCAGCAGGACCCATAGCGGCATGCCTTCACCCTGCGGACTCTTGGCCATTGAGGCCCAGGTCAAGAACTGGTCCAAGAATCTGTGGATGTCTTTGTCCTTGCGCATAACCTCCTTCTCAATCTTCCACATCGCCTCTTCCTTTGTCAATGGTTTGAAGCGCTATATGAGGGCGTTGCCGAAGTCCTCGAAAGATGGAAAAGGTGCTCGCGCGTTGTACCAGTCTGCCGCCGCTCCATGAGGGTGGAGTTCCGCGGTGGCGAGACAGAGGTCGGGCGGAATCCGACCGATGCTAGCGTAGAGGGTGATTTGTTTGAGCCAGACCCAGGGGTCATCCTCAGGGGCACCTTTGAAGGAGTCCAGCCGGGGAATGTTGGCGGGCTCGGAACGGATATATTGCAGCTGCGGTATGCTGCTGTGGTTAGTCATCTACGCAGTCACAACATGTGGCGGGGAAAGGGTTGTAGGTGGAGCCGCGGAGTATCCACTCGTAGGGACCGGCATTTGGAGCTGCCCCGCGGGCATGGGAGGATTTGCTTGCGTGGGAGGGAGAGGCATGTACCAGGAAGAGGGAGTGGTTGTGGAGGCGGTGTAGGGTGTGGAGAAGAATGCTGTCCCAGGCGGCAGAACCTGAGTCCCTTGTACCGGGATTGCCGCTGTCTGCAGCACCTAGTACGTCTGAGCTAGTGGGACCGCAACCGCGGTGCGGAGAGGAACGGTCGGTCCAGCACTGGCGGTTGGGTACGGATTCCCTTGTAGCTGCTGTGGGGGCAGGTACAAATTGCTCTGTGCAGTTTGTTGTGGCATTGACAGCGAGGCCTGGGGAGCCGCCCCAACTGGCACTGTTCCAACCGGCTGCTGTTGGTGGAGCTGTTGATAAGTGGCATGGGTGGCTGCGGAATCATGTTGGGTACGAGCGTCTGTGGCACCGTTCCTACTGGCATCGGGCCCATCTGCTGCTGTGTGTGGGTCGTCCACAGGGCTGGTGTGGCCGCGGTGGATTGCGTCTTGGTTGTCAGTTGAACTCCACCTCCAATTGTCTGCTGCTGATGGCTCATTGGTTGGGTCCCGGTTAGTGGAGACTGGACCGTGTTCCCCTGGTGGGTGGCTCTGCCTCCCGGCTGAGACATCTGCTATGGCAGCTGCGTGACTGCGGAGGGCCCCGCCATCACCCCCACATACATCGTGAGCTGCGGTGGCGGATGCGCTGGCTGCTGCAGTCCCGTCACAGGCAGATGCGGCATGGCCACCGTTGCATAGTGCTCAAAATCATCTGCTGCTGTGGTGTATTTGGCACAGGTGACTGCGGGGGCGCCCCGGTAGGCAGGATGACTGGGTTTGATTGTGACGTCTGCGGCTGCACTAGCCCGGTTGCGGGGAACTGTTGCGTTGTTTGCGCGTGCCCGCCCCCCAAATGCGTGTACGTGTGTGTAAGTACGTGTAAGTGTGTAGAAGTGCGTGTAAGTGTGTGTTAGTGTGTAGATGTGCATGTTAGATCGTGTAAATGTGTGTAAGTGCATGTAAGTGTATGTAATTGCGTGTAAGTGCATGTAAGTGCATGTAGGTGTGTGCACGTGTGTGCTAGTGCCTGTAAGTACGTAAAAGTGTGTGTACATACGTATACGTACGTGAAAGTGTGTGTAAGTATATGTTATTGCGTGTAAGTACATGTAAGTACGTTTAAGTGTGTGTAAGTGCGTGTAAGTGCATGTAAGTGTGTGAAAGTGCATGTAAGTATGTGTAAGTGTGTGTAAGTACGTGTAAGTGTATGTAAGTGCATGTAAGTGCATGTAAGTATGTATAAGTGAGTGTAATTGTCTGTAAGGACGTGTAAGTGCGCGTTAGTTCGTGTAAGTGCATTTACGTGTGTGTAAGTGCGTGTAAGTGTGTGTAAGTGCGTGTAAGTGTGTGTAGGTACATATAAGTGAGTTTTAGTGTGTGTAAGTACATCTAAGTGCGTGTAAGTGCGTGTAAGTGTCTGTAAGTGCTTGTAAGTGCGTGTAAGTGCGTATAAGTACGTGTAATTGCGTGTTAGTGTTTGTAAGTGCGTGTAAGTACATGTAAGTGAATGTAAGGGTGTATAAGTACGTGTAAGTGCGTTTAAGTGTGTGTAAGTGCGTGTAAGCGTGTGTAAGTACGTGCAAGTGTGTGTGTCAGCGCATGTAAGTGTGTACAAGTTCGGGTAAGTGCGGATAAGTGCGTGTAAGTGCGTGTAAGTGTGTATAAGTACGTGTAAGTATGTGTATGTGCGTGTAAGTACGTGTAAGTGCGTGTAAGTGCGTGCAAGTATGTGTTAGTGCGTGTAAGTGTGTACAAGTACGTGTAAGTACGTGTCTCTGTGTGTAAGTGTGTATAAGTAAGTTTAAGTGCATGAAAGTACGTAAACGTATGTGTAAGTATGTGTAAGTGCGTAAAAGTGCGTGTACGTGCGTGCAAGTGTGTGTAAGTGCGTGTAAGTATGTGTAAGTGCAAGTAAGTCCGTGTCAGTATGTGTAAGTGCGTGTGAGTGCATATAAGTACGTGTAAGTGCGTGTAAGTACGTGTAAGTGTGTATAAAATGGTGTAGAATGTTTTTAAGTACATAAAAGTGTATATACATGCGTGTAAGTGTGTGTAAGTGTGTGTGACAATGTGTAGGTGTGTATAAGTGCATGTAAGTGCGTGTAAGTGCGTGTAAGTACATGTAATTACGTGTAAGTGTGTGTAAGTTTGTCTAAATGCGTGTAAGTGCATATAAGTGTGTGTAAGTGTGTGTAAGTGTGTATAAGTGTGTATAAGTGCGTGTAATTGTGTGGAAGTATGTGTAAGTGCATGTAAGTGCTTGCAAATGCATGTAAGTGTGTGTAAGTGTGTATAAGTTCGTGTAAGTGCCTGTAAGTGCGTGTAAGTATGTGTAAGTGGTTCTAAGTGCGTGTAAGTACGTGCACGTGCATGTAAGTGCGTGTAAATACGTGTAAGTTTGTGTAAGTACGTGTAAGTACTTGTAATTGCGTGTTACTACGTGTAAGTATGTGTGCGTGCGTGTAAGTGCATGTGAGTACGTGTAAGTAGGTATGCGTACAAGTAAGCTTGTGTAAATGCATGTAAGTGCGTGTAAGAACGTGTAAGTACGTTTAAGCACGTGTAAGTACGTGTGAGTGTGTGTAAGTACGTGTAAGTTCATGTAGTCCAGTGTAAGTGTGTGTAAGTGGATGTAAGTGTGTGTAAGTGGATGTACTTGCTTTAAAGAGCAAGTAAGTATGTGTAAGTACGTGTAAGTGCGTGTACGTACGTGTAAGTGCGTGTAAGTACGTGTAAGTGCGTGTAAGTGTGTGTAAATGCGTGTAAGTTTGTGTAAGTGTGTGTTAGTGTATGTAAGTGTGTGTAAGTGCCTGTACGTGCGTGTAAATGTGTATAGGTACGTGTAAGTGCGTATACGTATGTGTAAGTTTGTGCAAGTGCGTGTAAGTCTGTGTAAGTGTGTGTAAGTGTGTGTAAGTGCGTGTAAGTGTTTCTAAGTACGTGTAAGTGCGTGTAAGTATGTGTAAGTATGTGTAAGTGCATATAAATGCGTAGAATTATATTTAAGTACGTGTCAATGCTTATAAGTACGTGTTAGTGCATGTACATTTGTGTAAGTGCATGTAAGTATGTGTACGTGTGTGTAAGTGTGTGTAAGTGCATGTAAGTATGTGTAAGTACGTATAAGTACGTATAAGTATGTGCAAGTACGTGTAAGTACGTGTAAGTGCATGTGATTGTGTGTAAGTGCGTGTAGGTGCGTGTAAGTACGTGCAAGTGCGTGCAAGTATGTGTAAGTGCGTGTAAGTGTGTGTAAGTGCGTGCTTGTATGTGTAAGTTTGTGTAAGAGCGTGTAAGTGCATGTAAGTGCGTGTAAGTGTATGTAAGTACATGTAAGTGCGTGTAAGTGTGTGCTTGTAAGTGTAAGTTTGTATAAGAGCGTGTAAGTACATGTAAGTGCGTGTAAGTGTGTGTAAGCAAGTTTAGGTGCGTTTAGGTGCATGCAAGTGCGTGTAAGTGCATGTAAGTGCATGTAAGTGCGTGTAAGTCCATGTAAGTGTGTGTAAGTGCACGTAGGTGCGTGTAAGTGCGTGTAAGTATTCATATGTGCGTGTAAGTGTGTGTAAGTGCGTGTAAGTGTGTGAAAGTTCGTATAAGTGCGGATACGTGCGTGTAAGTGCGGGTAAGTGCGTGTAAGCGCGTGTAAGTGCGTGTAAGTGTGTGAAAGTGCATGTAAGTATGTGTAAGTATGTGTAAGTGTGTATAAGTGTGTGTAAGTACGTGTAAGTGTGTGTTTGTGTGTGGAAGTGTGTGTAAGTACGTGTATGTGTATGTAAGTGTGTGTAAGTGCGTGCAAGTGTGTGTAAGTGCATGTAAGTGCGTGTTAGTGCGTGTAAGTACGTGTAAGCATATGTATGTGTGTTTAAATGCGTGTAAGTGCGTTGAGGTGCGTAGAAGTGCATGTAAGTGCTTGTACTTATGTGTAAGTGCGTATAAGTACGTGTAAGTGAGTGTAAGTGCGTGTAAGTGCGTGTAAGTGCGTATAAGTATGTGTAAGTATATGTAAGTGTTTGTTGGTGCGTGTAAGTACGTGTAAGTGCGTGTAACTATGTGCAAGTATGTCTAAGTGTGTGTAAGTGCATGTAAGTGTGTGTAAGTGCGTATGAGTGTGCGTAAGTATGTTTTAGTACGTATAAGTACGTGTAAGTGCGTGTAAGCATGTCCAAGCATGTGTAAGTGTGTTCGTGCTTGTAAGTGCGTGTAAGTGTGTGCAAGTGCGTGCAAGTGCGTGTAAGTTTTTGTAATTATGTGTAAGTACGTGCAAATGCGTGTATGTACGTGCAAGTACGTGTACGCGCGTGTAAGTGCGTGTAAGTGCATGTAAGTGCGTGTCAGTACTTGTAAATGCATGTAAGTGTGTGGAAGTGCGTGTAAGTACGTGTAAGTTTGTACAAGTCTGTATAAGTGCATGCAAGTGCATGTAAGTGCATGTAAATTTTGTGTAAATTCCTGCAAGTACGTGTACGTATGTGTAAGTGCGTGTAAGTGTATGTAAGTACGTGTAAGTGCGGATAAATATGTGTAAGTGTGTGTAAGTGCGTATAAGCACGTGTAAGTTTGTGTAAGTGCATGTAAGTGCGTGTAAGTACGTGTAAGTGGGTGTAACTGCGTGTAAGTACGTGCACGTACATGTAAGTGCGTGTAAGTACGTGTAAGTTTGTGTAAGTGCGTATAAGTACGTGTAAGTACGTGGAAGTGCGTATAAGTGGGTATTACTGCATGTACGTGTGAGAAGGTGCGTGTAAGTGCGTGTAAGTACGTGTAAGTACATGTGAGTACGTGTAAGTGTGTGTAAGTGTGTGTAAGTACGTGCAAGTGCGTGTAAGCACGTTTAAGTGTGTGTAAGTATATATAAGCACGTGTAAGTGCGGGTAAGTGGGTGTAGCCGTGTGTCAGTAGGTGTAAGTACTTGTACGTGTAAGTAAGTGTGTGTAAGTATGTGTAAGTGTAAGTACGTGTAAGTCTGTGTAAGTGCGTGTAAGTGCGTGTAAGTGCGTGTACGTACGTGTAATTGCATGTAAGTGTGTGTTAGTGCATGTTAGTGCATGTAAGTGGGTGTAAGTGTGTGTACATTTGTGTAAGTGTGTATAAGTGCGTGTATGTATACGTAAGTGTGTGAAAGTGCAAGCAAGTGAGTGAAAGTGTGTGTAAGTGCGTGTAAGTACGTATAAGTGTGTGTTAGTGCGTGTAAATACGTGAAAGTGTGTGTAAGTACGTGTAAGTGCATGTAAGTGAGTTGTGACAGAGTTGTGCCAGACTTGTGCCAGAGTTGTGCCAGAGTTGTGCCGGAGTTGTGCAAGAGTTGTTCCAGAGTTGTGCCACAGTTGTGCCAGAGTTGTGCCAGAGTTGTGTCAGAGTTGTGCCTGAGTGGTGCCAGAGTTCTACCAACGTTCTGCCATAATTGTGCTAGAGTTGTACCAGAGTTGTGCCACAGTTGAGGTAGAGTTGTGCCAGAGTTGTACCAGAGTTGTGTCAGAGTTGTACCAAAGTTGTTCCAGGGTTGTGCCAGAGTTGTGTCATAGTTGTATTTGAGTTGTGCCGGGATTGTGCCAGATTTGTGCCAGAGTTGTGCCAGAGTTGTGCCAGAGTAATGCAAGAGTTGTGCTAGAGCTGTGCCAGAGTTTTGCCAGAGCTGTGCTAGAGTTGTACAAGAGTTTGGCCACAGTTGTGCCATTGTTGTGCCAAAGTTGTGCTAGAGCTGTGCCAAAGTTATACCAGACTTTCGCCAAAGGTTTCCCTGAGTTGTGCTACAAATGTGCCAGAGTTGTGCCATAGGCTTGCCAGAATTGTGCTAGAGCCATGCTAGATTTGTGGCAAAGTTGTGCCAGTGTTGTGCCAGAGTTGTGCCAAAGTTGTGCCAAAGTTGTGCCAGAGTTGTGCAAGAGGTGTGCTTAAATTGTGGCGCAGTTGTGCCAGAACTAGGCCAAAGTTGATCTAGAGTTCTGTTAGAGTTGCTCCAGAGTTGTGCCATAGTTGTGCTCGAGTTCTGCCAGAGCAGTGCCAGAGTTGTGCCAGAGTTTTTCCAGAGTTGTTACAGAGTTGTGCCGTAGTTGTGCGAGAGTTCTGCCAGAGTTGTGCGAGAGTTCTGCCAGAGATGTGCCAGAGTTGTGCCAGAGTTGTGCCTGAAAGGCGCTTGAGTTGTGCCAGAGTTGTGCCAGAGTTGAGCCAGAGTTGTGCCAGAGTTATGCCAGAGTTGTGCCAGAGGTGTGCCAGAGATGTGCCAGAGTTGTGCCAGAGTTGTGCAATAGTTGTGCCAGAGTTCTGGTAGAGTTGTGCGTGAGTTGTGCCATAGTTGTACTGGAGTGGTGCCATAGTTGTGCCAGATTTGTCCCATAGTTGTGGCAGGTTTGTGCCTCAGTTGTGCTATATTTGAGTCAGATTTGTGCCAGACATGTGCTTGAGTTGTGCGAGAGTTATGCCAGAGTTGTGCCAGAGTTGTGCCAGAGTTGTGCCAGAGTTGTGCCAGAGTTCTGGTAGAGTTGTGCCAGAGTTGTGCCAGGGGTGTACCATAGTTGTGCCTGAGTTGTGCCACTTTTGTGCAAGAGTTGTGCCTGAGTTGTGCCAGAGTTGTGCCACAGTTGTGCCTGAGTCATGCCAGAGTTGTGCTACAGTCGTTCCAGAGCTGTGCAAGAGTTGTGCCTGAGTTGTGACTTAGTTGTGTCAGAATTGTGCCAGAATTGTGCCAGAGTTTTGCCGGAGTTGTGCTAGAGTTGTTCCAGATTTGTGCCAGAGTTGTGCCACAGTTGCGCCAGAGTTGTGCCAGAGTTGTGCCAGAGTGGTCCCAGAGTTGTACCAGCTGTTGTACCCTTTTCCGGCATCGGCCGGAATCGGATCTGATAGTATGCGAGGATCAGCTTCGGTGTACCTTTCGCTCATTCTGCGGTATCCCGCGGATCCACGCAGCCTATTTCCCACTTTAGGCCTGGCTACCTTGTCTCTTTCTGTTTCATTGACCGGACGTCTTTCCTTGATGTTCGATGGATAATTCACCGAATCAGTCCTGGAAATATGTGAGAAACAGACAATCCTTCCTGTGATTGACCAGCCCTTTTCCCCACGACGGTCTCCGCTATCCCCAGAATAGCCAATATACATATACTTCATTCATTTACTCACTCCAATCCATCATCGAATGTCAAGCATGCACCGGATACCATGGCACTAAGTGGGAAACTTCCTTCTAATAGCTCAGGATACAATGATTTGAACAATCCACGTAATTCTGGTAACCTAAGAAAACTCACACACAGTCAGTGCTTTCCTCCTACCTACATGAACAACATCCTATGCATCCCCAAGGAAGACACACAAACCATAGGCCTCCTTTGTCGTTGGATCATCCACCGGCGCTGGTCCCCGCACAAGCACCATGCGGTGCGCGGCGCCTTTGTTGCTCGCCCGTTGAGCAGCTTGACGTAGCTCCAATGGTCCTCCTGTGCGTCGACCGGCACAGGAAACAGCGCGTGTTGAGTCCTCCTTGCGCAGCCGGGTAAGCTCCTGCTGGTACCGCCAGTATGCTCGGTACGCCTCGGTCCGCTCCTCGGCCGCCTCCGCAGCACGTCGTCTGACGTCACGCGCGACCTCCTGCCAGTTCTCCACGCGGCGGGGCTCATCGTCACGGGGAAGCCTGTGCAACCAGGGCTGCCAGAACGGCTCCACGGCTCCGCCTGCGGGATGGTGTGACCATTGCATTACTCCCAGGACCGTCCGTGCGCCGAGTCGATGGGGAACATTGCAACAGCTGCAGATGGCGTAGAATGCCACGGGAGAGTCTCGGGGACCGTGCCTGGAGCTAGGTGGCTGGTGCTCCCGCGGGAACTCAGGGCCAGGCCATGATGGCTCTGTGACGTGCTCCTCCAGGAGCGGCCTTCCCATCCGAGGATGACACTCATCCACACACGCGTACGCACGCACACACACACGCCCCTATGCTAGCTTCTCTACTCTGGGTTGTCACGAGACGGGACGCAAGTCCCGTTTGACGGTCTGATTTGGCCGAGGGACAGCAATCTCTCGGCTTGACCGGCCCCTGCCGGGCTTGCTCCCTGCACGCGGGTCTGGCAAGGGGTCATCAATCGTAGTCCTCCAAATGGGAAACGCTGCCTCGTGAGTTGGAGGTAGGGATGCTGAGAGTTAGTGGTGAATGGATGTCTCGCGTGGCATCATAAACTTGTCATCGTCAACAGCTTTTTCTCATCAGCGGTCGTCTTCTTGTTGCTCCACCTCCTCTTATCTTCCCCTTCGCACAGCCTTTTCGAGATCTTTTCCAGCTGCTCAGCCCCTCCCCTTCCGCGGCTTGCACATTAAGATGCCTTTGGATAAGGCGCCTCGAGCACCGCTCCTCTCTTTGAGGTTCGGGCGAGACTCCGCTCCCATCAAGCCAGCCTTGGACCGTCCTCCGTTCCTCTCAGCCGGTCCAGTTGGTTCACGTCCTCTGCCGCGATATCTTTCCTTGCGCTCCGTTGCTTCCCGGCACCGAGCTGCCCTCCCCGCAATTTTCTTTTCCTTGCTCAAACAGTTGTTGGATGATTTGTCGACTTTCCCTTTCCTTTTCTTTTCCTTGAACCCAGGTCCCAGCTCCTCTTCTCATTCTCCAGTGGATGAACGAAACACTATTAACATTGTTATACCCTACCCCCGTAAAAGGAACTGGACATCCCCGTCCATCCGTCCCTCCTTCCTGGTTTCGTTCATCCCATCCTTTTCTTCCACCGGATCATCCGCCGTGTGACTAACGCTCTCGTCCTCTTTCTAGTGCAGTATCCCCTTTCGTTTTATCCGGTGAAGAATACTCCTCCTCCACCCATCTCGTCCTCTCCAGTTCTTCCAATTCTTGATGGAGCCTCTGTGGCTGTATCCCTTCATTTTGCGCCTTGGGACTCCGCCGAGGGATTATATTGCGTTCTCCTCCTTCCCCAGATCCTCTTTCCCATTGCTCTTGCAGACGTCGCGCCACTTCCCTCTGCTCCGCCTGCACCCTCCTTCTTACATCGTTGCTCTCTTCGTGAGGCATACAGAGCGTTCCATTGAGCCCTACTTGCGCGTTGCTGAACCGACGAGCACAGGCGAGGTGCACCCGCTGGCGGCAGCTGATGCAGTGCCACCTACGGATCCTCACGGGGCTTTTGCAGGTGGCACATGGCTCACTTGGCAATCTTGTACATTGGAGGCATTGATACAACAAGATGCGCCCTCCATGGCGCAACTTCCTCTCCCCCACCTTCTTTACGCATTCACTATGGGAGAAGCATGCACACTTCTCGCACCATGGAGTTACTCCTTTTAACTCTCTGAGGCAGCTGGGGCAGTCTCCTTCTGCCGTGCTAGTGCATGGTCGTATCCAACAGCTACTGCAGTTATCCCGTCCCTCCTCATTGGTTTTCAGGCAGGCAGCGTATGTTTCCCTTTTGCAATAGTCGCATTTCCCATGAGGCGCCTCCAGCGGTCTCCTGCAACCGCAACACACAAAGCCTGTCACAGCATCGTGTTCTTGTCCGAGCATGACTCTCACCTCCATGGGGATTCCGTGCCTGATCTTCTGACAAGGCACACACAGCCATCCTTTTTCCGCGTCCCTCATTGCACATTCCCGGTACATGTGACGCGTGCAGCTCCCGCACTGCCTGGCAAGCAGTCGTATCCTCCTCTCACACCTCGGGTAACTACCTGCCCGTGGTATCTTCCCTTCTCCTTGTTCGTCTTCCGCACCTGTGCCCCTCGTCTCCCTTCTTCCTGCTTCCGGGTCCCTGCTCCATGCTTGTTCCCGTCTTGCTCCTACTCCTTCATCCCTGCTCACTCTTCCTCGCCCCGTCCCTACTTCAATTTCACGCCCCTGCTGCCCCTCGCTCCTTCTCTGCTGCGTCAATGATCCCGCACCTGCGCTACGTGGGGCTCTCATTACTTCCACATGTGCCCCGCCTGTCGCTTCTCATCCTTCTTGGTGCGCCCCGCGCATCCCTCCGGATGTTGATCCCCTCGCTAGTGAGAACTGGCGGTGCACTCTCTTTGTTCCTCAATCCCTCTGTTGCCTTCCTGGGGTCATGGGATGGTCCCATCGATGCACCGGTGCATGATCGGCCGGAACTCCAGGACGCTCCATTGTCCTAGGGCATCCAGGCGTCCAGACTTCTTCTCCGACCTTTTCTCCTTGTCCATGCTGATGTCCCCTTGCTGCTCCTGGTCGGTCTGAGGATCAGGCAGGTCGATGTTCCGTCGGAGGTGGAAGAGGGTGGACTGGTAGGTTTGGTGTTCGTGGGGCTGGGGATCATGGTGCTGCTAGTAGCGGTTGGTCTTTCAAGAGGCACCATTGAGGCGTCACCGCCAATGCCTCATTCACCATTTCCAGCACCTTTTTTCTCACGTCAAGAACGTCCCTGTTCCCTAGCGCCCTCATGGCCAAGACCGCTCTCCAAGCCACCACTCCCTCCTGTCCAGGCAATGCCACCGCATTGCGGTAGAGTTGCTCCAATGGGTGGGAATCTGCATATGAGCGTGGTGCCGTCCGATCCTCCGCATCCTGACCTCCTTTTCTTTGCTGCTTATGATCCCGTGCCTGGGCCTCGAGGAGTTGTAGCCTTGCCACGCATTTCTCACAGTGATGTCCCACCCCTGGCAGCATTTGCCCACACTGGCGATGGAGTGGTTAGTGACATCCTTCACACCACTCGGTGGCGTCATAATTGTCACACTCTGTGTAACTTAGGCGCCACTCTACTTCCGCTGTTCGCCGATCTTCCTTTCCCCATTTCCCTCTCTCCTTCCGCATCCTCTCCTTCAGTTGTGGAGCACAGGCCGGACACACATGCACTACTTTTTGTTGCAATATCTCCTCCTCCCCGCAGATATAGTGTGGGGCCACCCTGCAATTGAAGCAACGTTTTTTCTGCGTCCTCATCGGCCGCTTGCACTTTCCGCACTCCTCCGTCTCTTCCACCCCAGGCACACTTGGCCCAGCAGCCTGTCCATCCTTCCTGCCGACCTCCTGCTCTTCTTCCAGCAGCCTCCGGATGCACCCTTTGCAATGCTGTCCCAGCCCCGGAATCTTTGTCCCACACCTGGGATGGAGTGGTGCTTTACATTCATAACACCAGCTTGCTTCCATGCGGTCGTGTCCGTCTCCGCACACTTGACATCTTTCAATCCACCGCTTGGGGGCGGGCTTGTTCTTCCTTATGTCCTCTTTGTTCGCCTTTTGGTGCATGAGAGGTGCACACTTTTTGCACCCGACAACTTTCCGGCGGGTGCGTATCTTTGCATCCGGGCAGGCTGCATGCACGGGATGTCTGCACACGAAGCAACGAAATAAAGTGGTGGCATTCATAGGCTCTTCACAGTTGCCGTATGGCTCCTTCTTGTCTTGCGGCACACTGGATTTCCAGGGTGTAGCTCCAATCCCCGAGCGGGCTCTCTCTTCTTCCCTATCTTTCTGCAGTTCCTCTTCACTGTCTATCCCCATGTTCTCCTTCAAAGTTGCTACGCAGGCCTCACACATCATGTCGTGCATGATGTCGAGATCCAGGTCACAGCATGCCAAATGGAGGCCGGCCCTGCATCCTTCACATACCGCCTCCCCTTTTTTGGCGACCGGGTGTTTGTAGGTTGTACACAGTCGCAGCGTCCCATGCTCCTCTCCCTCCTCTTTATCCTGGTCATCCACCTCAATGCTTACTTTGAGCTCTTCATGCCAACGCTCCTCTTCTCCCTGCGCTAGTGTCTGCTGTCCAGGCTCCACTAGTGCTTCTAGCCGAGAACTGGTTGGCCACAGGGACCTGTCATCAAGGGGGAGTGGCTCCCATTTTATAGGAGGGGCATGGAGCAGACTGTACTCCTCTTCGAGCGCTGGTGGAGGCGCCCTTTCCTCTCCCCATGTCTCTAGTCCCCTCCATTGTTTCCTTTCCCCTGTGCGAGTCCCCCAGGGCGTCTTTCATTTCTTCTTCCATTGCTCCTCCGGTCGTTCCTCTTTCATGACTGCTGCTGCTTGCAGAGCCGGTGACTAAGGTGCCACGCCGCGTGCAGCTGCCGCAGGTGGCAGGACCTCATGTGCCCGCTGATCTACTGCTACTGCTGGTGGCACTGGCGGCTCGGGCGTTGCGCCGGGTGCGATGGCTACAGATGGCAGCACCTCTTGTGCCCGCTTCTCTGCTGCTACTGCTGGTCGCACAAGCGGCTTGGACGCCACGCTGGGTGCAACTGATGTACATGGCAGCATCTCCTGTGCCTGCTGCTCTGTTGCTGTTGCTGATGGCGCTGGCGGCTCGGGCACCGCGCCAGGTGCAGCTGTTGCAGATGGCAGCACCTCCTGTGCCCGCTACTCTACTGTTGCTGCTGGTGGCGCTGGCGGCTCGGGCGCCGCGCCGGGTGTAGCTGCTACAGATGGCAGCACCTTGTGTGCGTGCTACTCTATTGCTGCTGCTAATGGCGCTGGCAGCTTGGGCGTCGCGCCGGGTGCAACTGCCGTAGGTGGCAGCACCTCCTGTGCTTGCTGCTTTGCTGCTGCTACCGGTGGCGCTGACGGCTCGGGCGCCACGCCGGGTACAGCTGCTACAGATGGCAGCACCTCCTGTGCCTACTGCTTTGCTGCTGCTGCTGGTGGCGCTGGCGGCTCGGGCGCCACGCCTGGTGCAACTACTGTAGATGGCAGTACCTCTTGTGCGCGCTGCTCTGCTGGTGCTGCTGGTGGTGCTGGCGGCTCGGACGCCGCATCGGGTGCAGCTGCTATAGATGGCGGTACCTCGTGTGCCCGCTGCTCTGCTGCTGCTGCTAGTGGCACTGGCGGCTCGAGCGTCGCTCCGGGTGTAACTACTGTAGATGGCAGCACCTTCTTTGCTTGCTGCTCTGCTACTGGTGCTGATGGCGCTGGCCGCTCAGGCGGCGGACCGGGTGCAACAGTCGCAGGTGGCAACACCTCCTGTGCCCGGTGTTCTATTGCTTCTGCTGATGATGCTGGCGGCTCGGGTGCCACGCTGGGTGCAACTGCCGCAGGTGGCAGTACCTCCTCTACCTGCTGCTCTGCTGCTGCTGCTGATGGCGCCAGCGGCTCGGGCACCGCGCCGGGTGCAGCTGCTATAGATGGTAGCACCTCCTGTGCTTGCTACTGTTGCTGGGGTTTTCCGGATCGCACTCCTATCGGCATTGCGGCCAACATCAATAAATCCATACTATGTTGAGCTGTCGCTGATGTAAGTTGATCATCCGTCATGCGTGGGATGATTCTAGCATCTCGCCGCCTTGCCCGCTTTCGTCGCGTGACTGTCATTGTCGCGTTAGGTGTTGCGCTGAGGCTCGGGTGTACCTGCTTTGAGTCCAGCTGCCTTGGGACATCAGACGCTTTGTCTGGGATGGTCCTGCAGGAAGGCGATTGTCGTTGGACTTGTGTTTTGATCCTTGATGATGCCTCCTCGGTAGTTCTCATCCTCCGGGTGGGGAGCTTCTCTTTCCCTGTTCAATGTCGCTTCTTACTGATGCCTTCTATTTCCGTCGCGACATGTTCTGCCTCTTATCCCGCTGCCCTTTTCTGCTTCTCCTGTTATTGTGAGGGTGCGCTCGTCCCGGCTCCCTGCTCGTGTACTTCTTTATCCCGTCGTGCAGGAGGTGTATTCCTAATACCCGACGGAACAAGCCCGGTCCCCCCGGTCGAAAAGCCTGCTGGTGTGTCGACCACAGGGGCTACAGTAGTGGTGATGGGTGGGAGAGGGCGATGAGGGCGAGTTGGGGATTGAGGCATCACTGCAAACGTGGCCGCCACCTCTTCCACGTCATCGTCGGTACCGATGTGGGACGGGTGACGTCCGGCCGCGAGCATGTACCAGCGGACGGGGAGTTTCTCAAGTCCCTCCCGACGCACCATGAGGTTGAAAGTGTGGCGACCTTGGAGCCACACATATACTCCGTTGACGGTCCATACCTGGTAACATTGGCCGAGGAGCGTTTCTTCATTGTGCCGCGCCTTACCCACCTCTTTCCGTTTTGGCCGCACGCCGTCACCTACCTGGAGGTCATCAAGCATGATGCCGGCGTTGACACGGCCCACCCCACGCTGTGCTGCGACGGAGCCCCGGGTGCGAGCTTCTTGTAGGCACCGTTGGAGCCAAGTGCCCGGCTTTTTCATGAATTCCACTTCGTCGGCCACCGTCGAACCCTCCTCCCGTGGTGGCACCGGCGCGTCAGGTATGAGCGCCAAAGTAGCCATGGTCCAATGTTGTTGGCCGTACTGTAGCATGTAGGGTGAGAAGCTGGTGGAAGAGTGAGGTGTGATATTGTATATGTAGACAATGTCCTCCAGCTGCTCATCCCATTGCGCATTGTCATCCGGCGGCTTCCGGATGGTCTGGGTGATGGTCCCGTGCATTCGTTTGACCTGACCTTGTGCCTGCAGCTGATATGGTGTCCTATTGTCGATCTGGATGTTGAAATAGGCCGCCACCTCCGCAAATGTGCCGGCGAAGTGCAATCCATTGTCACACTAGAAGATCATACATCCACCTCCTCTGTAGATGACTTCCTCCTTCAGAAACGCTGCAACATGCGCAGCATCGGCCTTGGGGACAGCCCGAGCCATCACCCACTTGGTCATGTGGTCGATGCCGAGGATCCAGTGTACGTTTTTGCGTTGGGTGGTGCGAAGGGGGCCATGGAAATCAATGATGACTTTCTCCATAGGAGCGTCGATACGGGCGCACATGAAGCGGAGCTGGTGAATGCGTTGGTGAGGGTGGTGGCAGATGCAAGTTCCACACGTGGCAATGACTTCTCCAATCTGCTTCTTTCATCCCACCCAGTACACGTGATGGACTAGAGCCTCGTGTATTGTGGCGGATCGTGCGTGCATTTGTTCATGCTCTTGCATGATCAGCTTGTCTTGCAAGGGTACCGGTGTACACCAGTGCAGTGGGTATGCGTCGTCCTCACGTCACCAGAGCCGTCTCTGTAGCCACACATACTTGTTGAGGGTGGCCTTGGCATCGGAACAAACGTGGGCATCCGGGTAAATTTCCACCATGGTGCGGCTACCAGCTAGGATTTGGGCTTGCGTCCAATCGGACCATTCGTAAGTTTTGATCACTGGCTCATGGTACCAGTGCTACAGGTTGCCTTCCGGTGCCAGAGCCAAGAGGCAACATCGTAGTTCTTCAAAGGACTCTTGTGGTAGAGGTGCTCCACCTGCAGACTCAGCCTGATGCTGCTCCTCACCCGCCCCAAACAGGAGGGCGTCGGTATGTGTGCATCAGGAGGAACTCCGTGTGACGGCTGGGTCCGTTGTGCCCGTGGAAGTCGTTGTAGCGGGGCGCCGGATGCGGGATGAAGTACGCCGCACCGTGGCTGGGGGTACGGCAGGTGCTGTACCATCGGCTGGCGTGCTAGCTCCAGCGGGGTGAGCTTCTGCAGGCGCCGGCCCGGGGATGGCCGGTGGATCATCCACCGGAGGCAGCATCGCTCCTGTTGTGGGGGGCGCTTCAAAGAGAAGAGAGCGAGTCGCTGCAGATCCTTCTCTACCTCGGGACGACGGATGATTCGCCGTGCTGGCTCCAGCGGGGTGAGCTTTTGCAGGCGCCGGCTCGGGGAGGGCCGGTGGATCATCCACCGGAGGCGGTGTCGCTCCTGGTGCGGGGGGCGCTTCCAAAAGAAGAGGGCGAGTCGCTGCAGGTCCTTTTCCACCTCGAGACGACGGATGATTCGCCGTGCTGGCTCAAGCGGGGTGAGCTTCTGCATGCGCCGGCTTGGGGAGGGCCGGTGGATCATCCACCGGAGGCAGCGTCAATCCTGCTACCGCGGGCACTTCCAAGAGAGGAAGGCGAGTCGCTGCAGGTCCTTCTCCGCATCGGGACGACGGATGATTCGCCGCCGGCTCTGTGGCCTGGGATGCCGATGACGTGAGAGCAGTAGGGGAAGGGGAAAGAGAAGGGGGGCAGGGAAGAGGCCTGGAGACTGGCAGCGCCATGAGGGTCTTGTGGTGGTCAGGACAAAAGGGAGGTAGAGGAGCAACAGGGGAAGATGGTGCCTGTCCCAACGCAAGCGACGCCGTCGCTAGAAAGGTGTCTGTCGTATGGAAGGATGGTACGTGCCGAGGGCGCGTCGGGCCCATGCCGTCGTCCACTCGGGTTGGTGGCAAGGGAGGAGGGGGAACGGACGCCAAAGGCGGGATGGCAGGTGATGGTGGCTGAACCGTAGAGGATAGCTCCTCCAGTCACGAGGCAATCTCTCACTGGTGGTGCTCCAACTGGACACCGAGGAGGAACCAAGTCGCTGCCGGTGAAGCCAGCGCATGAACACCCATAGTGCCATCCCCTCACGAGGGTGGGCCGTTCATGCTGGGAAGATGCGTGTGAGGCACGCATGATCGCGCAGATCAGCTTCCACATGGCGGTAAGAGGCCCGCAGCATGATTCCACGGCGAGCAAAAGGATGCAAAGTCGCTGGGAGGGAATTTTGCTGATGATGCTGCACCATCCAGTCAAGGAGGCAGCGGAAGGCGCGTTCTCCCTGGGCAAGAGAGAGATCAAGGGGGTAAAGGAAACGGAGGAAGTCATGATGGTGCAGATTGAACCTTGTCGTTAGGAATGGAAGAAGACCGGGCTGAACGCATTTTGGATGGTCAGGGGTCATTGTCCAGTGCAAGAAGCAGCGGAAGGCCGCCAGGCGGGCCGCTGTAGAAAAATCCAGTGGGTAGAGGTGCCGCAGCTCTTCAAGGTGTTCCCCCCATTCATCATCCAGCCTGTGCATGGCATCAGTGATGCACGCGCGGGTCACATCCCCAATGAACTGTTGTTGCAGGCGTCGCTCGCGCTCATCGATGAGTTGTTTAGCTTGGTCAACCAACATGCAGATGGTTTGGTATTGCTGGGAGACATCCTCACGGAGGGCCAGGACCCTTGCCCGTTGCTGCGTCATGTCCTACAATCTTGTACATACGCCTGTCCACTCTTCTTCGCACTCAGTCCGTAGCTGCCGCAGATCAGAAAGCTGTGTCTCGAGCTGCTGCAGTTCTGAAGTGGAACAAGTCACCTCTGCACGCCTCGCCATGAGGGTTCGCCCCAGTTCTGCGCGTTGGTCAATTAGATATTGTCCTTCAGCCGCGGGCGGATCATCACCTCTGTTGGCAGCCTCGTTCCACGCATCGTGTAGGCATCGTACCTCCCTAAGCCTTGCTTGGATAGTTGATACATGTGTCGCCTGTTGTTGGAGACGCTGTTGGATGTCGTTGCGGGCAGATTCGCACGTAGAGAGGGCAATCCTAACTTGCGCCAGGTTGGCGGCAGAATTGCGCACATGGTCCACATACGACCTCGGCCATGTCGTGTGTTGTTCCTAGAGCCTGTCCACTCTTCCAGTCCATGTTCGATTCTGCGTGATGTGGTGTGCGAAAGCCTGCCACAGTGCGTCGCCGTCGTGGGGGTCAGGTATTGCCGGTGAAGGTGGGGGTGTCGGGCAAGGGTCGCCCATGCCCGAGTCTGTGAGAAGGTCCATCACCTCGGCCATTGTGAGAAAAGCTCCAAGCGCATGGGCTTCCAACGCATGGGTAACACCTGCGTGCACCGTGCTATCCGCGAGGTCGTACTCATATTGTGCCCAGGCAAGGTTGGCCATCTCTGGCGTGGCGTTGGTGGTGTTCATCTGTCGTCGTTCTTGCGTGGCAGTCTCGTGAGTCATCTATTCCGGGTCGTCCAACGCTGTGTCTGTATCCGGCGTGGATCATTGGCTATGTAAACGGCGTGAACTGCGTGAACAAGAATTTGAGGGCTGCCGTCGGGGCCCTTGAATTCGTGCCCGGACGGTTCGGGTTGGCCGGGCGGGATGGGCGTGCCGCCGTGGTCGTCGGAGAGCGAGGGGCATGTCAGACTCTAGGTCGTGTTGACGTATAGGGAGGTCACCTCGGATCTCCGTTCATCGTGTCGTGATGTGTTCACCTATGAGAATGATGTCCCCCGAGGTTTCCGCCGTCGCCTGCATGTGTTACGCGATGCGAGCATGCGCTTCTGTTGGATACGGTGCATGATCCTCCAGAGAGTCGCTGCTATCCGTGGACGACGTTGGTGCGTCGGCGACGAGTATCATGAAGCGTGCGCCAGTGGATTGGTCGTCCACATGCATTGAGCGGCTAGGGGAGGAGGTCTGCCCCGTCAGCAGTGGAGGATGCCGCTGAGGTCGCACTTCCGTTGCTTCGAAGTGGAGCGGAACGTACGATGGCACCCCATCATCATCGTGCACCGTCATGCATTTACCCTTGAGTAAATTTATCACGTCGCATGCCGTCAACCAATCATTCGGAAGGAATACATCATACGTAGAGGTTTCACACACTTGTACCGACAAGCTCCGGTGGATATTTCCAACCTGAAGGGGAAAAAGATCAATTTGACCCTCGGATTGGATGATTTCTCCTCCCGCTCTGCCAAAGCAGAGATTAACAGCTCAAATGAGGTTCGACCAATTAAACCGCCGGATGACGCGCATGGCGAATGTGGTATCCGTTGTACCAGTATCCACGACGGCAATGAATTTTATGCCAACAATCAAGACAGAGCATGAGACAACTGTACAGGTGTACTCCGGCATAGGTTGACGGCAGAGCGTCATCGGTTGCCATGCAAGAGCTCCTGTCTCGATGATCTCGTGGATAGTCCGTTGGGTCCCATCAACATGATCCCTCATCATGCAGTGACCTTGCGACTTGAGCCAACTGTTGACTCTCCAGCCGGATGATGCCACCGAGGCGTTCGTTTCCTCAAATCATGTCTCCAGCTATGTAATTTGCCCTGGGAGATGGGTAAGGACCTCCATCCAGGGTAGCGCGAGGTGAGTTCGATCGAAGAACTGCCGGATGGCGTCCGTCGCTGGTGAACGGACCATGCCTGTTGGCGACGGTGCCACAATTGGCGGGGTACGCACCGTGGGTGTAGGAGCGAAGTCGTGTCTCATGTGGCGAAGCCACTCCCCATATTCCTTGTGCGTCCACCCAGGCACATCTCTGAAGAGGTCAGTCTTGCGTCACACATTGATGTGGTTCACATTGTCATCGTGTTAAGGAAAGCCGTCAAGAGGGTATGCCCAGCGGTACTCCTCAGTGGTGAGATCACGTGCTTGACCCTGAATCAGAACAGTCTTGTCAGAATGGGGCTCAGGCGGAAGTGGGACATCTCCGTATGATGGTATTTCCAGAGATCCAGGGTCTTTCCATCCTTCTCGTGGTAATCTGCTAAGGGCATCCGCGTTGCCATTTGCGAATGCTAGCTGGTACTTTATCGTGAGGTTGTATCCTTGAAGAAGCAAGGCCTATTTGCCAAGGATTCCTTCATGATTCTGCGTAGTGAGCAGCCATTGGAGGGCCTGATGATCCGTGAGGATGGTGAAGGGTTTGCCATTTTTTACATAATCTCAGTAAAACTTGATAGCCCACAGCACCGCCAGACATTCTCCCTTCACCGGAGGGTACTTAGCCTCTGCATCGTTGAGTGCACGGCTGCCATAGCAGACCACCCTCATCATGCCGTTGTCTCCTCGTTGAGACAGGATGGCCCCAATGCCTTCCTGTGAGAAGGCTGTCGTGATGACGAAGGGTAGGTTGAAGTTCGGGAATTCTAACATCAGGGCTGTGATGAGGCGGTGCTTGATCACGACCCATGCAATCTGACATGCTTCAGTCCATTCAAAGGGTTCATCTTGATGGGTAAGGCGCTGCAATAGACGAACAATCTTTGCGTGGTCACGGACGAATTTAAAGTAGAAGCCGACAAACCCCAGGAAAATCTTGACCTGGGATGAGGTGATCGGGCGTTTCCGGTCACGGACGGATGCGATCTTGTCTGGGTCCGTGGATATTCCTTGTGCATTTATAATGAATCCTAGGAATTCCATGTTGTCTGCCCTGATGACACACTTGGTGGCCTTCAAAGAAAGGTTCGCGGAATGTAGGGCTGAGAATACAGTGTCGAGTGAAGCCATTAGCTCTTGGAAGCTAAATGCAGCGGACATGACATCATCTACATAGCAGCATGCATTGGGAACATCACGCAACACCTGGTCCATGACACGTTGAAATGTAGCTCTAGCGTTGCGCAGCCAAAAGGGCATACGGGTGAAGGTACACAACCCGTCCGAAGTGATGAAAGTCGTTTTCAGCATTGAGTTGCGATCCATGGAAATGGTATGAAAGGCCGATATGACGTTGAGCTTGGCGAACCAACTCTTCCCGCGTTGGCGTTCTTGGATGTCAACAATGAGTGGCATAGGATATGCATCCTCAACAGTAACCTTGTTAAGGTCACGGAAGTCAACACAGAACCGTTTTGTGCCATCTAGCTTCCCTAGAATCACCAAATTGGAGCGCCATGGGCTGTGCACCTCCACGATCATACCCTGTTCTTTAAGTTCACGTTGGCCTTCGTTGATGATGTCCTTCTGGTCCTGGAGCAGACGTCGAGCTTTCTGCTTATGTGGTGGCGCGTCTCCTATGTCAATGACATGGACCGTGTCGACCGCTCCGATCTCGGCTGACTTGCCTGCAAATACTTCTTCATGGCACGTGAGGAGCTCCTTGACCCCCCTGCTTCTGTCCCTCCGTCATGCGCCCGTGAAGCATGTGGTTCCAATGTTGGGAGTATAGGACCGTTGGTGGTGGTGGTTATTTGTCACCCACCACACCAGCTCCAAGATCAGGATCTGGATCCCAATAGTCGTAGACTTGCAAGTTGAATTTGCGAGAGCCGCTTGGTGAGATGTTAAGGGCCTTTGATTGACGTGGAGGAGGCTCATTGTCGAGGCACAGCCAACCAATGTCGCTCATTGGTTCATCATCTGAGTCGTCTGAGCTGTCATCTTTGCAGAGGGCAATATCGTTGTCACACACCAGCATTTTGCCTTTACGTTCTACCTCTTTAGCGGGATCATTTGGAATCATTAGTTGCGTTGCCACTAGTACAAGTGAGCCATTTGAGAGCGAAGGAGGGCCATGATGGGCAGAGGTGGTTGGCGCCCTGCCGGAGTCATTGGAGTGGCTGCTGGTCATGGGGAGGAACAACCACGTTGGGGATTTCACCGACGGGCTGGGTATTGGCCCCATCCGAAGATGAGGTCGATCATCTGTCGGAGCGGCTTGTGCTCGTTCAGGGCACGATTGCTCTGGCGTAGGCATGCCGTCCAACGCTTGTTCTTCCTTGGCTTGTAATGACGTATCGGGCAGGACATCGTGCTTTGGAAACGCCAGGAAAGAGTTTCTTACAGCGTGGTCTTCAGCGCAGGCTTCCTCCAATGAGAAGGGGTGACCGAACTTTGTGGGCATAGATGTCGTTGGTCCCACAATCAAGTCCGCGCAGGTGGTATAACCCAATGAGGTCAGCTGCATGACTCCTTCCGCATAAAACAAAGCAGCTTGTCGAGGAACGAGAGAATCTGTTCCCAGCAGGACATCATAGGTACGGGCCACCGTGACTTGCATTTGTACAGCTTCATGGATGAGACCCACTTGTAGGGGAAGGTCATGTATGATGCCATGCCCCACATCCATGCCGCTGGATGCATTCATGAACACCTTGGTTATTGGTTGAATCTTGTAGTGCCAGCCGACCGCCTGGAGAACTTGAAGCGTTACCGTGGTGTGAGTAGCGCCAAGGTCAATGATTGCCAGGAACTTCTTGCCGCATATCCACAGGAAGCAGCTGGTTACTTCATGGTGGGGAGCCTGTGTCCTCGGTGGTGCCAGGGGCATGGGCCGCCACCCCCATGTGTCGGGTTCGGCCCTAATGGCTAGCCTGCTGAGTCGGTCATGTGGGGTCTGGGTGCAGGTAAGGCGGATGCCAGCTGGTCTAAGCTTCTCTGCGTACTCCCGCAGAACCGCTGCAAAGTCAGGGAGATTAGCGGGGTTTTGTTGTAAGTACTCTCCCAGGGACACCATCTTAAAGGGCCGGTGGAAGGAGGTCATGACACCCGCCGTGGGCTCGTCGTGTGCCGCAGGTTCAAAGGTCACCCTCTGGCGATGCGGTGGTGTGGGACCCCTCAGAGGGCGAGTACGCGGTTCGGGTGGAGGCTGCGGGGACTTTGCCGTTATCTGACTTGGTAGACGCGTTCAACGTGCTTTGATACATGTTTGTAGGTCTGCTTCGGCCCGTTCCTGTTGCTTGTTGTATCGACGCATGCGTTCATACATCTCCGCAATGGACCATCCTTCCACACCTTGCGCTTGAGCCTCCGTGACCAATTTCTCCTCAGCGGCCGTTCGGAGGTCTCCGTGGTCTGCTCTCCCGAGCGGGGGAGTCTGAGCCTCACATTCCGTGCAGGCGCCTCTGAAGTGGACGGCTGGGTGGCAGTTGGCGTCTCCCCCATTTCCCTCTATTGTGCATATGCCTTCCATTGGGCAGGTCCAGTGTGCGCCGTGCCGGAGGGTCGACCAGTGATGTTCGGGCCTACAGCTTGCCGGGCCGCGGTGGGTCCGGCTCGAGATGATCCGCGTCCATGGTATTGTCCTCCTCGAGCTGACACACCAGGCATCGGCGTGGGATTGGGATACTCCCGGCGCCGGTGGGTGAATTCTCCACATCCGTAGCAACTCCCCGGTGGATAGTAATGAGGATTCATCGGGTTGGGTACAGAAGCACCCGTTGGCATGCAAATAGTGGGCGCCACATGTTCCTTCGGGGCAGATTGTTCTCTGGCCGTTTGTCGCTGAATCTCTCTTTGCTAATATTCCGCTTCCTCCTTTAAAGCGTCTAACGTGCTGAACCGGCAGAGATCCAAAGTGTTAGCTATCGCTGGAACAAGGGAATCCCGGTAATACTCCTTGATCATGCGTAAGGGTATGTCGACACATCGCATCAAAATCTTGGTAAGGTTGTCGTTCTGCAGCTTGATGTTCTCCCCAGTCTTCATGCGGATGGTACGAATCTGGAGCTCTGCCTCTTTCAGACTCATGAGGTCAAAGCGCTTGGTCATTCTGCTCGCCACATCTTCAAAGTCGGCAAAAGGACGTTCTTTATGCTCCGCCATGAACCATTCCAAGGCTTTCCCTTGCAGTGCGAGGTGTACCGCTGGGACGATGTAGTCAGGAGACAACTGTCCGTAGTCAAGACAAGTGCCCAACTTGGACAGCCACAAGGCCGGGTCCTCATCAGGTTCACCCTTGAAGACGCTGAGCTTAGGGAGGGTGTAAGAAGCCTTCGTCGCTGGGCTTGGGGTCAGTTCCTGCGGAGCCACCATCTGCACCTGTGCCCACGGCGGGGCCCCCAAGTGGGATCGATGTGTCTGCGCCAGGCCAACTGCCCTAGTACCAGCCGTCAAACAGCTGCTGCCCTCCTTGATCGAGCACGTCCTGCATCGGTTCCTCCCAGTCCTGAACTTCCCATATGCTCTCTTGTTGTTCTTGCATGTATCTGTACGGCGTACTGCTTGCTTCCATGAGCCACCGATCCTTACCCAGGTCCGCCCATTCCATCCGCCACTCGGGGTCGCTGCTGAAGTTTTCCCGCCGCTGGCGCGGCCGACGTCCTGCCTGCTTGATGATGTGACGACTGCCACTTTGACTGCACCAGTGGTATGGTGTGCTTAGTCAACAGAATCCCCGTTGGGATTTGCGTGTCTACTACCGCTCGAACCTGCTTGGTAGGTCCAACCGTGGATGAAGCATTGGGCCCTCCTTGGGTTGGGGCTTCTCGGCGGCGCGATGCTGTCAAAGCAGATGATACCCTACTTATGTATTGCTGATGTTGGGGTTGTTGCATGGGACCTAGGCGATGCGAGGTCACGACGGATGGGTCTTCCGGCCTAGTTCCTCTCAGCCGTTGTCCCATTGCCTCCAAGTTCCTCTCTGCCCGAGGTGGAGAGATGCCACTGTCCGAGGCCGGTCGACAGGGGTGGAGAGTGGGGCTAGAGGGAACCACCCGAGGGCGGAAGACGACAGGTTGATGCAGGGAGTGCAAGGCCTGCACCGAAGGATGATCCAAGGATGCACCATCCTCCTCTGCTTGATCCTCCTGGACATCGCGCAGGTCTGCATAGTCCCTGTCGTGGATGGTGGAGGGTGCAGGTGAGGGAGTCCTTGGGGTAGAGAATTCGAGTCGCCGTGGTGCGTCCTGCGCCGGTGTCATATCCACTTCCTCGAAGATGGTCCTTGCATCTGGCGTTGTAACCTCATGAAGCAAGACGGGCCCTTCACCCGCCTCGGGTTCTTGCTCTTTGTCTGATGCATATTCTTCCACGTACATGGACTCGCACCGCCCATGTAGATCATGCGCGTCCTCTTCCTCCCGATCCTCCTGCGCTGGGTCGGCTAACCGTGCTTGTCGGATGGCCTTCCATTCACGGAGTTCCTCGAGTCGCCGCAGGTGGAACTCTTCTTCCTCGTCAGGGTCCATTTCGTCTTCATTGTACAGCTGCCGGGACCGATCATTCGCCGAATTCCACTCAAGTTTAGGGACAAGCCCTGGTGGGTCTTCAGGGCTCCTCTCCTAGCGGCGCGTGGCAAGGGCTCATCTCATCCTTGCTTCTTCCAAAGCGCGAGACGTGTCGGGGCTCGTCCTTGCGTCGCTAATGGTATTCGTTGGATGATTTGCCAGCACGGATGCTTTATTCTTGCGCCGGGGCGCCTTTTACTCTGTTGAAGACTCAACGGCTCTCCTCGTGAAGAACCTCGTCCCAGATTATAGACTGATCTGCAGGCACATGTCATACTCGTCACAGAAAACAAGTAAGCTCCACGCTCACCGCACCATTAACACTGTTATACCCTTTTCCGCCATCGGCCGGAATCGGATCTGACAATATGCGAGGATCAGCTTCGGTATCCCTTTCGCTGAATCTGCGGTATCGCGCGGATCCACGCAGCCTATTTCCCACTTGAGGCTTGACTACCTTGTCTATTTCTGTTTCATCGACCGGGCAACTTTCCTTAATGTTCGATGGATCATTCACCAAATCAGTCCTCCAAATATGTCACAAACAGACAATCCTTCCTATGATTGACCAGCCCTTTTCCCCACGACGGTCTCCGCTATCTCGAGAATAGCCAATATACGTATACTTCATTCATTTACTCACTCTAATCCATCATCGAAGGTCAATCATGCACCGGATACCGTGGCACTAAGTGGGGGAATTCCTTCTAATAGCTCACAATAGAATGATTTGAACAATCCACGTAATTCTGTTAATCTAAGAAAACTCACACACAGTTTGTACTTTACTCCTGGCACAACTCTGGCACAACTCTGGCACACCTCTGGCACAACTCTACCACAACTCTGGCACAATTCTGGCATAACTCTGGCACAACTGTGGCACATCCATGGTACAACTCTGGCACAACTCTGGCACAACTCTGGCACAACTCTGGCACAACTCTGGCACAACTCTGGCACAACTCTGGCACAACTTTCGTACAACTCTGGCACAACTCTGGCACAACTCTGGCATAACTCTGGTTCACCTCTGGCACAACTCTGGCACAACTCTCGTACAACTCTGGCACAACTCTCGCACAACTCTGGCACACCTCTGGCATAACTCTGGTTCACCTCTGGCACAACTCTGGCACAACTCTCGTACAACTCTGGCACAACTCTCGCACAACTCTGGCACACCTCTGGCATAACTCTGGTTCACCTCTGGCACAACTCTGGCACAACTCTCGTACAACTCTGGCACAACTCTCGCACAACTCTGGCACACCTCTGGCATAACTCTGGTTCACCTCTGGCACAACTCTGGCACAACTCTCGTACAACTCTGGCACAACTCTCGCACAACTCTGGCACACCTCTGGCATAACTCTGGTTCACCTCTGGCACAACTCTGGCACAACTCTCGTACAACTCTGGCACAACTCTCGCACAACTCTGGCACACCTCTGGCATAACTCTGGTTCACCTCTGGCACAACTCTGGCACAACTCTCGTACAACTCTGGCACAACTCTCGCACAACTCTGGCACACCTCTGGCATAACTCTGGTTCACCTCTGGCACAACTCTGGCACAACTCTCGTACAACTCTGGCACAACTCTCGCACAACTCTGGCACACCTCTGGCATAACTCTGGTTCACCTCTGGCACAACTCTGGCACAACTCTCGTACAACTCTGGCACAACTCTCGCACAACTCTGGCACAACTCTGGCATAACTCTGGCACAACTCTGGCACAACTCTAGCACAACTCTGACACAACTCTAGCACAACTCTGGCAAAACTCTGGCACAACTCTAGCACAACTCTGATACAACTCTGGCACAACTCCGGCACAACTCTGGCACAACTCTGGCGCAACTCTCGTACAACTCTGTCACAACTCTGGTACAACTCTGGCACAACTCTTGCACAGTTCTGGTACACCTCTCACACAACTTTGGAAGAACTCCGGCAAAATTCTAGCACATCTCTGGTACAACTTTGGCAAAACTCTGGCACAACTTTGGCACAACTCTAGCACAACTCTGGCACAACTCTGTCAGAACTCTTGCACAACTATGGCACAAATCTGGCACAACTCTGGCACAACTCTGGCACAACACTGGCACAAATCTGGCAAAACTCTGGCACAACTCTGGCACAACTTTGGCACAACTCTGGCACAACTCTGCCACAACTCTGGCACAACTCTGGCACAAGTCTGGCACAACTCTGGCACACCTCTGGCACAACTCTGGCACAACTCTGACACAACTCTGGCACAACTCTGGCACCACTCTAGCACAACTCTGGCACAACTCTGGCAGAACTCTGGCACAACTCTGGCACAACTCGGGCACAACTCTGGCACAACTCTGGCACACCTCTGGCACAACTCTGGCACAACTCTGACACAACTCTGGCACAACTCTGGCACCACTCTAGCACAACTCTGGCACAACTCTGGCAGAACTCTGGCACAACTCTGGCACAACTCGGGCACAACTCTGGCACAACTCTGGCACACCTCTGGCACAACTCTGGCACAACTCTGACACAACTCTGGCACAACTCTGGCACCACTCTAGCACAACTCTGGCACAACTCTGGCAGAACTCTGGCACAACTCTGGCACAACTCGGGCACAACTCTGGCACAACTCTGGCACACCTCTGGCACAACTCTGGCACAACTCTGACACAACTCTGGCACAACTCTGGCACCACTCTAGCACAACTCTGGCACAACTCTGGCAGAACTCTGGCACAACTCTGGCACAACTCGGGCACAACTCTGGCACAACTCTGGCACACCTCTGGCACAACTCTGGCACAACTCTGACACAACTCTGGCACAACTCTGGCACCACTCTAGCACAACTCTGGCACAACTCTGGCAGAACTCTGGCACAACTCTGGCACAACTCGGGCACAACTCTGGCACAACTCTGGCACACCTCTGGCACAACTCTGGCACAACTCTGACACAACTCTGGCACAACTCTGGCACCACTCTAGCACAACTCTGGCACAACTCTGGCAGAACTCTGGCACAACTCTGGCACAACTCGGGCACAACTCTGGCACAACTCTGGCACACCTCTGGCACAACTCTGGCACAACTCTGACACAACTCTGGCACAACTCTGGCACCACTCTAGCACAACTCTGGCACAACTCTGGCAGAACTCTGGCACAACTCTGGCACAACTCGGGCACAACTCTGGCACAACTCTGGCACACCTCTGGCACAACTCTGGCACAACTCTGACACAACTCTGGCACAACTCTGGCACCACTCTAGCACAACTCTGGCACAACTCTGGCAGAACTCTGGCACAACTCTGGCACAACTCGGGCACAACTCTGGCACAACTCTGGCACACCTCTGGCACAACTCTGGCACAACTCTGACACAACTCTGGCACAACTCTGGCACCACTCTAGCACAACTCTGGCACAACTCTGGCAGAACTCTGGCACAACTCTGGCACAACTCGGGCACAACTCTGGCACAACTCTGGCACACCTCTGGCACAACTCTGGCACAACTCTGACACAACTCTGGCACAACTCTGGCACCACTCTAGCACAACTCTGGCACAACTCTGGCAGAACTCTGGCACAACTCTGGCACAACTCGGGCACAACTCTGGCACAACTCTGGCACACCTCTGGCACAACTCTGGCACAACTCTGACACAACTCTGGCACAACTCTGGCACCACTCTAGCACAACTCTGGCACAACTCTGGCAGAACTCTGGCACAACTCTGGCACAACTCTGGCACAACTCTGGCACAACTCTGGTAAAACTCTAGCACAACTCTGGCACGACTCCGGCACAACTCTGGCACACCTCTGGCACAACTCTGGCACAACTCTGGCACAAGTATGGCACAATTCTGGCACAACTCTGGCACAACTCTAGCACAACTCTGGCACAATTCTGGCATGACTCTGGCACAACTGTGGCAAAGCCATGGCACAACTCTGGCACAACTCTGGCACAACTCTGGCACAATTCTGGCACAACTCTGGCACAACTCTGGTACACCTTTGGTACAACTCTGGAAAGACTCTGGCACAAATGTGGCACAAGTCTGGCACAAGTCTGGCACAACTCTGGCACAGTTCTGGCACAACCCTAGCACAACTCTGGGAAAACTCTGGCACAACTCTCGCACAACTCTGGCAAACCTCTGGCACAACTCCCGTACAACTCTGGCATAACCTTCGCACAACTCTGGCACAACCATGGCACAACTCTGGCGCAACTCTGGCACAACTCTGGCACAACTCTGGCACAACTTTGGCACAACTCTGGCACAACTCTGGCACAACTCTGGCACGACTCTAACTCAACTCCAGCACAACTCTGGCACAACTCTGGCACAACTCTGGCACAACTCTTGCACGACAATGGCAGAACTCTGGTAAAACTATGCCACACCTCTTATACAACACTGGGACAACTATGGCACAACTCTGGAATAGCTCTGGCTCAACTCTAGCATAACTCAGGCACAACACTGGCAAAGCTATGGCATGGCTTTGGCACCACTCTTGCACAACTCTGGCACAACTCTTGCACACCTCTGGCACAACTCTGGCACAACTCTTGCACAACTCTTGCACAACTGTGGCACAACTCTTGCACAGCTTTGGCACAACTCTGGCACAACTTTGGCACAACTCCATCACATCTCTGGCACAATTCTGGAGGGACTCTGGCACAACTCTGGCACAACTCTGGCA
>SZWC01020244.1:26355-36355 GCA_023375785.1 Penium margaritaceum
GAGAGGGAGCCTTGGAGCAGCGAGCATGTGGGACTGAAAGGGCATCACTTGTGCTGAAGAATGGTTGTTTAATCACTCAAAATGATGGAGTACATATAGAGCTAGAGCTTGGGCAAGTCAGCCCTCTCACAAGCCACACCACTTAGCCATGGAGGCTAAGGCTCACACACTAGAATCCATAATCTCACACAAGGGAGGAAATCAGCCTAGCAATCAGGCTGACCACTCACACACGACCTAGAGAGCTAGAGAATGCTCTCATGGCACACTCCTAGTGGTCACATAACCCACAAACCCATGGAGAATCGCCATGTGTCCATGGCTAGCACACAAGGATCTCACCTCACCTAAAAAGTAAGGAGAGGTACCTTTATCCTAGTCAGCACACTCTGACAAGGCAATCCTAAGACCAAGGACCTTTTTGGATATTTCTCCTATCAGGTCCTGACCCTGGACCTCTTGCCTTTTTCTTTTCTCAGGCTAAGGCATGGAGCCATCACCCATGCCCACCCAAACATCGACGGTCCATGACCCCCGAAACTTCGAAAATTCATATCTCCCAATCCGACCGTTGGATCGGCCTCAAACTTGGACCGTAGACATTTTGCCACATGATCTTTCCAATGGTGAAGTCGGATTGGCGATCGGAGCAGGCATCTGGTACTTTCCAGGAACTTGCTCCTGTGGACCTGAAATTGAGCCGGATGGCTCCCTTTCCAACAACCATGCCATACCATAGCATACAATACCATACAATACCATACCATTGTTGGGAAAGGAGCCATCCGGCTCAGTTTCAGGTCCACAGGAGCAAGTTCCAGGAAGATACCAGATGCCTGCTCCGATCGCCAATCTGACTTCACCACATGAAAGATCAGGTGGCAATTTGTCTGCAGTCCAAGTTTCAGGCCGATCCAACGGTCGGATTGGGATATATGAATTTTCAAAGTTTCGGGGGTCATGGACCGTCGATGTCTGGGTGGGCATGGGTGATGGCTCCATGTCTTAGCCTGAGAAAAGAAAAAGGCAAGAGGTCCAGGGTCAAGACCTGATGGGAGAAATATCCAAAAAGGTCCTTGGTCTTAGGATTGCCTTGTCAGAGTGTGCTGACTAGGATAAAGGTACCTCTCCTTACTTTTTAGGTGAGGTGAGATCCTTGTGTGCTAGCCATGGACACATGGCGATTCTCCATGGGTTTGTGGGTTATGTGACCACTAGGAGTGTGCCATGAGAGCATTCTCTAGCTCTCTAGGTCGTGTGTAAGTGGTCAGCCTGATTGCTAGGCTGATTTCCTCCCTTGTGTGAGATTATGGATTCTAGTGTGTGAGCCTTAGCCTCCATGGCTAAGTGGTGTGGCTTGTGAGAGGGCTGACTTGCCCAAGCTCTAGCTCTATACGCACTCCATCATTTTGAGTGATTGAACAACCATTCTTCAGCACAAGTGATGCCCTTTCAGTCCCACATGCTCGCAGCTCCAAGGCTCCCTCTCTCCTCCATTTCCAACACGAGTATCCGCCAGGAGCTGACACGACAACCTCACAGTTCGTTGGCTGTGGACCCACGTCTGGACGGTCTAACGAGCCAGGTCCAGATGCTCCGGGAGGCACTTGAGAGTCAGGAGGGTCGGGAGGCGGTGGTGAGAGCAGAGCACCAGAGGGCGTGGGTGGGACGACATCACCAGGTGGAGGAGCTTAGCGTACAGGCTGGGATTCTGGCGGTTCGATAGGCAGGACTATTGATGGAGGTGGCAGAGCGGCGAGAGTTTTCACGGGAGCCGCTGGCCACATCGGGGCCAGGTGATAGAGTAGCCACTCAGAGCCCCCTACCAGGATAGGAGATGATGGAGGTACGTGAGGAGTCGAGGGGGAGTGGGGGCAGGATGGAGGAGACTCAGGGCCAGGAGATGGATGCCCCTGGTGGGGAGACTGCGCCTATAGGATCAGGACAGCAGGACATCTGTGCGAGGCCACGAGGGGATGACATCATTGTACTGAGCATAGAGATTTAGGAGGAGGAGACGCAGGAGACAGAGGGCCGCATCCAGCATTACGAGGTGGCCGACTCGACGGCAGATATACGAGCCCGTCTTACGGACTGCACCACGCTTGGGTCCGGGACGGAGCCAGTGAGTAGTGCCAGAGAGAGCCGTAGCCGACGGCGCCGCTGCCGACGTCGGGAGCGAGCCCGGCTAGCATCAGCGTAGATGAGGGGAGTACTAGGCCCGGCAACGATTCGAGATGCCCATGTGATTGGGACGACACCGGACATGAGGGGGACACAGGGAGTGCTTGGGCGCCTACTACTGGTGCACTTGTGGTGGGGACCGGAGGGAGAAGATCAGAGGCACCGGCGGCAGGGGGAGTAACAGGAGGAGGTGGATCGGGTGACTGAGGTGAGGATAGCGTAGGGGCGACATCAAGTGAGAGCAGCTCCTCGGCGCAGGGTCAGAGTGGGGAGGATAGCAGTACTAGAGGGACGAGAGAGGCGAGCGGCACAGGTGGGGGCGGGGGTGATGATGGTGGAGAGGATGGAGACGGACGTCGTAGTAGAGACAGCACACGACCAGAGGGTGTGGAGGAGGAGGACGAGGAGGAGGAGGAGGGGAGCCAGGTGGAAGAGGAGGCAGAGGAGGGTGACCCGACGGGACGGGGGAGGGGAGACGATCCACGCCCTAGTGGAGGAAAGGATACCGTAGGAGCCCCGACTGTTGGGGTGAGCACCCGCCGCCTACCATTACGGACGACTCACGCGGGTCCTCGGTGCATGAAGACCCGCGCCATTAAAGAGCATATGACACGGACAGGAAAGAAGTCAGAGAGATGGATAGCGGAGACGGAGAGCGAAGAGGGTGAGGATACTGCGAGGGGCGGTGAGCCGGAGAGGGAGAGGCGGGACCATACGGAGGAGGGGCTGATGGGACAGCAGAGGCAGGACCAGCGGATCCCAGACGATCGAGGACAGCATGCTGGTGGCAGCCCTGCCGGGGGAGGGATACCCGCAGAGGACGTACAGATAGAGAGGGAGGAGGAGGGGGTGGGACAGGGAGGTGGAGGACAGACGGACAGAGCAGGAGACTAGGGTGAGAGGAGGGAGAGGGTGGAGGAGACCAGCGCTACATGGCCAGGGGAGGGTGGGGGAGCGGTTGATCCATGTCGTGTACCAGCGGATTGGGGACCCCCGTGGCACTGCCCGTGGATGGGGTGTGGTTATAGGGGGGGGAGCCGATGGACTCTGCGTACTCATTGGGGCCGATGATACGCGGGATTTAGCATGGCGGCAGTAGTCCAGGGCGTCCAGCTACGCATCCCATCCCCCTCAGCAGCAGATGCTGCAGCGGTACAGCACGAGGGTCGTCCGGTTAGGTCGTGCGTCCGGACGGAGGAGCACCGTGAGCGGGAGGCATGGATGGCTGAGCATCGGGCGAGGGGTGGCGGACTCGCGGGCCCAGAACAGGTGCTAGGCGTGGCGGGGTGGCAGGCGGAGTTACGTAGGAGGTGAGCACAGCGGGAGGCACAGCAGGAGGCACGACGTGAACGTTGTCTGCGGTATTTTCAGGCGCGACGGGAGCGGGAGCGATAGGCGATGGTTACGGAGCCAGGGAGTGGGTCACCAAGACGGAGGGATGACATTGGATCATGACACATAGCCCCGGGTCACACGGCTGAGGAGGACAGGGGTCAGGTAGAGAGCCCAGCGGGAGGAGAGCGCCGGGGAGATGGTACGACGGACAGACCATTCTCAGTCGTAGAGCAGTTCATCCGTGAGTGCTTTCTAGTGTCCACAAATGGGGGACGAGGAGCACGGGACACCGGAGGTGGTACCCCCCTTGTACTGCGGATGATACAGGGGGCGGATGAGGTGGGGTGGACGGTACGAGGCGAGCTCAGGGAGGATTCCCGGTAGGCGGGGAGGTCAGCGGAGGGAGGTAGTGGGCCTGGGCATTGGAGGGGGAAGAGCGGCGGTGTAGAGACTGTAGGAGCAGCAGAGGCAGCAGCACCAGCAGGAGGAGCGATAGTAGTGATAGCAGGAGCATCGGCAGGGCACAGAGGGACGGGAGCGGGTATTGATGCTGCTCCCACCTCCCCCAAGGCGTCAGGTGAATGGACCTCAAGTCCGAGTGGATGGAGTACCAGAGGGCGAGCGTGTACCGGGGGGCCAGCAGCAGCAGCAGCAGCACAAGGTCCAGCAGCAGTCGAGGCCCCAGCGGGGGTACCAGTCCCAGCGGCAGGCACACGTGCAGAGAGGACAGGGGCCACGCCAGCTGCAGCAATAGCACCAGGAGCAACCACATGAGCATATGCACCGGCAGCAGCCACAACACCAGGAGCAGCAGCAGCAGCAGCCCCAGCAGTACCCACGACAGCGGCCAGCACGACAGCAGCAGGAGCAGCAGTAGTCACAGCAGCAGCAGTAGCAGCAGCACACGGTAGACCGACAGCAGCAGGAGCCTAGGAGGAGGCGGGAGCAGACCCAGGAGGGGCACATGGATGCGACTGTGAGTGGGGGAGGACAAAGGGAGAGGGGTGAGGACTACCGATGGGAGCGCTTATGGCGATGGGCAGAGGGAGCAGATTGGGACCGACTCTATGGCGCGGAGGTACTGCCGTCATTCGTGTATGCGAGGATCCCTGCTGGGGCTGTTGACGCGGTCCGGGTGGCCATGCGGATTCCCTTGGCCTGGAGTGTCGCAACACCCCTGGATGCAGCTGGTCCCTTACTACTCCAGGCGATACCCAGCCTGATCCTTCCGGTGCGGCCACAGCACAGGCGAGGCTCAGACGCAGATTGGGTCCGGCTCCTAGCGGCCCGGTTCCAGCGAGGGGAGAGGGAGGAGTTATGGAGGGAGGCGGTGGCCCACACATGGCTGGCTGGACGACCCCCTCCGCCACGACACATCTGACACAGGGAGGAGGAGGTGAGGGAGCAGCGACTGCAGCAGGCAGTGACGAAATTTTGGAGAGGGAGCACATCCAAGGCCTGTGCGGCCTTGGACAACTCAGTGTTAGCGCCCCCAGGACCAAAGGTGCTTGAGCAGTTGCAGTCAAAGCACCCCGCAGCAGAGCAGCCGATTCCAGCATGGGTGAGGGAGGCAGCACGACGAGCACCAGCAGCATTTCCAGATGCCGACGTGGTGCAGAGAGCCTTGATGGACAGCAGTAGAGGGTTAGCACCGGGCCCAACGGGGCTGACCCTGGACCACCTCCGACAGGCACTGGTGGGGGACGAGCAGCTGACGCGACTGCTGGCGCAGCTGCTCGCCGCCATCTGTAGGGGACAGCTACACCCCACGACACGGCGATTCCTGGCGGCGAGCAGACTCATTGCACTGGCCAAGCCTTATAAGGGGGTGTGTCCGATAGCGGTGGGAGAGGCGATTTGGAGGCTCCTTGCGCGATGGATGGTCAGCAAAGGGAGGAGAGAGATGCAGGCAGCGTTGGCTCCACTGCAGCAGGCGGTCGGTGTGCAGGTAGGGGGGGACACAGTGGTATACACGATTGCTAAGCAGCTGGAGGCGCGTCTAGACTAGGGAGTCATGAGCATTGACGTCCAGAACGTGTATAACTCGGTGGAGAGAGCAGCGATCTTTGAGGCGGTGCGAGCACGGGGCTTCGAGCGGCTGATCCCTGCCTTGGCTCTCTTCCACGAGCTGCCCTCAGATTTGTACTACCAGGGGGGAGTACGACCGAGTGTGCTGCGCTCGGAGAGAGGGGTGAGACAGGGTGACCCGATCAGCCCATTCCTGTATACGCTGGCGGAGCAGGGCGCACTGGATGGAGCTCAGGCAACGATGGGAGAGACGGGGCGGTGCTCGCGTACCTAGACGTTACATATCTGCTCGGGCCCGCCCGTGAGCTGGAGGCGGGATTTACAGTGCTGCAGGAGGGGCTAGCGGCGGTTGGGATGGAGGTCCAGCCCCGCAAGTGCCAACTGTTCCTACCGGCGAGTGTGGAGTAGGTCCCAGTTGGCCTTGCGGGAGTATCTCGGGTGGTGGAGGGGATGATGGTCTTGGGGACGCCGATGGGGACGGAGGAGTTCTGCAGAGGACGACTTGATGGGGCGGTTTATGAGGTGGAGGAGGTGTTGGAGACTCTGGTGGACCTGGTAGACGCCCAGGCAGCATTCAGCATCCTACGAGAGTGTGTGACACAGCGCCTATAGCACCTCACTAGACTCACGCCGCCGTCGCAGTGGTGGACATCACGTCTACGACGGTTTGACGAGCAAGTGGGACTGTGTTTACGGCGGCTCTTGCGGATGGAGGGAGCTGCGTCCATGCCAGAGGGCCGGGCGGTGACGCATGCTGAGCGACAGGCACAGCTACCAGTGCGCATGGGTGGCCTCGGACTGACATCGTTAGCGGACCTAGCCCCCCTGTCATTTATGTGCGGTCGCCTCCAGACGTGGCAGGAGGTGCGAAATCTCCTTCGCATGCCAAGACCAGGGGATCCGGGAGGGGGAGCGGATCGAGAGCAAGGGGAGTGGCGGAGGGAGACGTTTACAGAGCTCCAGGCGGCAGCGCTACAGGGGTACCCAGCGGCGATTCAGAGGGAGGTGCCGGAGTTGGAGATGTGCGAGCAGGGCAGTCCGCGCCGCCTATTTTAGGACCTGTGCACTCGTGTGCATGAGTGGCGGCTGGAGAATTTGAGGACATCAGTCACCACCAACTTGGGGGAGGTAGAGGGGTGGCCACAGCTTCAGCGACTGACGGCGATTCTGGAGGGGCACAGTGGATATTGGTTGTTGGCGCACCCCAGATCCATCACCGACCGGTTGTACATGGCGCCGGAGGATTGGCAAATGGCGGGCAGGTTCCGGCAAGGACTTCCGATTGCGCACCTACGGCATACACCGGTGTGCACATGCCCAGCCGGGGCCATGATCCGGCCGTGTGCACCCCAGCATGCCCTTCGCTGCACATGGGGAGGAGCTCCGAGGCCAGTCCATGACGCGGTGGTCCGGGAGCTGGCAGCAGTGATGCGGGAGAGCGGGATGGGTGGAGTAGTGGAGGAGCCGAGAGACGTCGTGCCGGAGGGGAGACCGGGCATCTCATGTTTGGATACGAGGACCGGGCAACGACTGGTCCTGGATGTGGTCATCGCGGACCCGCAGCGGCCTTCCTTGGGCCGACAATCGACGTATCGCCCGGGAGTGGTGCTGGAGGCAGCAGTACGGGAGAAGGAGAGGAAGTATGGGCTGTGGCGGGTGGAGGCGAAGCGAGACTACCTGGAGTTCGTGTTCCCGGCCATGGAGACTCTGGGGGCCATGTTGCGAGGCATGGGAGTGGTACTCCGCGCAGCTACAGAGGCCTCCCAGCAGAGGCTGAGTAGACATGGTAGAGCGCAGGGGGTGGCTGTGCCACTGCACGCCCTCCTCAACCAGCGCATGGCGGTGACCCTTCAGCGAGCCCAGGCGCAGCAGATCCGGAAGAGAGCAGCAGAGAAGGCGACAGATACAACATTGGAGAAGGATGTAGCCAGGGCTAGGCGTGTGTCACGCAGGAGAGGTTAGGGACCATCTCATGATGATTTGTGCTTCGTAGGCAGGGAGTAGTTGGCTTTTGGTACAGGGTGCTCGTGGGTTGGACAGACGATTACACTGGATGATGTTTTCTTTGTGGATATTAGCTCTGACAGTGTGCTCTTGGCCTGGAACCTTTCATGGTCCGGCGTAACTCTTATTCCCTCGTATGTACAATTTTAATTTCATGTAATGAGATTACTACACCATACCATTCCATACCATACCATACCATACCATACCATACCATACCAGATCATACCATACCATACCATACTATACCATACCAGACCATACCATACCCTACCATGCCATACAATACCATACAATACCATACCATACCATACCATATCATACCATACCATACCATACCATGCCATACCATTCCATACCATACCATACCATACCATACCATACCATACTATACCATACCATACCATACCATACCATACCATACCATGATAAACCATACCATACCATACCATACCATACCATACCATACCATACCATAGTATACGATACCAAACAATACCATACGATTCCACACCATACCATACCATGCTATACCATAACATACCATACCATACCATACGCTACCATATAGTACCATACCATACCATACCATGTCATACCATACCATCCCATAGCATACCATACCATATGATAAGATACCATACCATACCATACCATACCATACCATACCACACCATACCATACCAAACCATACCATACCAAACCATACCATGCCATGCCACACCACATCATACCATACCATACCAAACCATACCATACCGTACCATGCCATGCCATACCATACCATACCATATCATACCATACCATACCATACCATGCCATGCCATATCATACCATTATATCCCATACCAAACCATACCATACCATATTATACCATACCATGCCATACCATACCGTACCATACCATGCCATACCATACCAGACCATACAATAGCATATTATACCAGACCATACCATTCCATACCAAACCATACCATACCATACCATACCATACTATACCAGACCATATCATACCATACCACATTATACTATACCATACCATACCATACCATACCATACCAGACCATACCATGCCATACCATACCATACCAAATGATAGAACACCATACAATGCCAAACCATACCATACCATACCATACCATACCACACCATACCATACCATACCATACCATACCATACCATACAATAGCGCACTATATAATAGCAGACCATACAATATCATACTATAGCATACCATAGCATACCATACTATAGCATCTTATAGCATACCATAGCATGTCATAGCAAACCATAGCATACCACATGATACCATACCATACCATACTATACCATACCATACCAAACCATACCATACCATACCATACCATCCCATAGCATACCATGCTATACCATACCATAACATACCATACCATACAATACCATACTATACCATACCATACCATACCATACCATACCATATCATACCATACCATACCATACCATACTATACCATACCATACCATACCATACCATACCATAGCATACCATAGCATACCATACCATACCATACCATACCATACCATCCCATACCATACCATACTATACCATACCATACCATACCATACCATACCATAGCATACCATAGCATACCATACCATACCATACCATACCATACCATCCCATACCATACCATACTATACCATACCATACCATACCATACCATACCATAGCATACCATAGCATACCATACCATACCATACCATACCATACCATCCCATACCATACCATACTATACCATACCATACCATACCATACCATACCATAGCATACCATAGCATACCATACCATACCATACCATACCATACCATCCCATACCATACCATACTATACCATACCATACCATACCATACCATACCATAGCATACCATAGCATACCATACCATACCATACCATACCATACCATCCCATACCATACCATACTATACCATACCATACCATACCATACCATACCATAGCATACCATAGCATACCATACCATACCATACCATACCATACCATCCCATACCATACCATACTATACCATACCATACCATACCATACCATACCATAGCATACCATAGCATACCATACCATACCATACCATACCATACCATCCCATACCATACCATACTATACCATACCATACCATACCATACCATACCATAGCATACCATAGCATACCATACCATACCATACCATACCATACCATCCCATACCATACCATACTATACCATACCATACCATACCATACCATACCATAGCATACCATAGCATACCATACCATACCATACCATACCATACCATCCCATACCATACCATACTATACCATACCATACCATACCATACCATACCATAGCATACCATAGCATACCATACCATACCATACCATACCATACCATCCCATACCATACCATACTATACCATACCATAC
>SZWC01020245.1:28099-47398 GCA_023375785.1 Penium margaritaceum
CTTTCAGTTTTCAGCTGCTTTCTGGCGCTAACTCTGGCGCGCGCGTTTCTGAGTAACAAACCCAGAGCTTCCAGACTTAGATTCTAGAGCAGCAGACTGAGGGGGCAGCTGACTTAAGCAACGAGCGTGGAAGCCCGCATGCTGCATCAACAACGATGCTGCCCCAACCTGCTGCCTAGGTTTTCCAGCTCTTAGTTGCCGGCACCCCTATAAAAGCCCGCTAGGGGCTCATTTGTAAACTCTCCTTGTTCTTTATGTTCAGCGTTCCAGACTTAGCCAAATTCTTGCCGTCTTGCATCGCACTCACACACAGAGCTCATGTTCGTTTTTGGATGGGCCTGCATGCCCGAAAAATTATTTCCATAACAGACTTGCTATGGAAAACTGAAGTGGGATGGAGATTGTAGACATGTCGTAGAGGAAAAATACACTTTCTTCAAAAGGCGGAGTAGTGTATCAACGTGCCTTTTAAAGATAGACAAGAGAGAAACGTGACGTAATGTTGAATATTTTACCCGTGCAAGAATGGGGTATTGATAAAGGCTCGAGAGGGAGGGGGTAGCTTGACATCCTGTTAGGGGCTGGGAACGCGGCGATCAGGTCATTGACAAAACGGGACCTCCAACTTATGTTACAGTTTCGACGCCTTACGATTCTCACTCGGACCAATCAATTGAGGTCTCCTTTTCTGACGACTGCAAGTCAATCGACTCTGGTATGAGTACGGCGGATTTCGCATTTGAACAAGCCACACCAAGCGAGCATGGACAACGTTTTTAGAGCGTGCATCATTCTAAATAGAAATGAGAGAAATGTTTATTTCTGGTTTTATCTCTGAAATAGACAGCTCTGTTTTGCGAAAAACATGTACCTGAGAGAACAAGGAATGTAATGTTTGATCTTTGTCAAATGGACACAATGTCGAATCTTTGCAAAAACTCTTTAACGAAGACAGAAAAATGAAGCAAACAGTGCCAGTAATTTGAGTTGCATTAGCCACCATATTTTTCTTCTCAATGATATAAAACCTTGAACAATGTCTTCGCAAGTCAACAACAACAAGTGTCCTTGCAGTGTCATTTTCGCTAGTTTCTTACCTTTCGTTCATTCGCATTTTTCATACCGCGTTACCGTTACATGTTTGACATCAATCCTTTGAATTTCTCTCTACCGCGGTACTGTACCACGGTATGGTACCGCGGTAGAAAAGAAGGTTACCCTGCCAGGTCAGTAACGATACCGTACCAGTACCGTTTTAAAAAATACCGTACCGCGGTACTGCAGTACCGCGGGAAAAAAACACGGTATACCGCGGTATCGGTAATACTGCCATCAGCCCTGGCCACGCTAGTGTCAAAAACGTGAGAGTGAAAAAGGTCTTACGGGGTGGAGCTCGGGAAGCAAGCCCACCCGTCGTCCGGCGCGAGAGAGCTAGTCGGCACTCAACCAAAGCATTGAGGCACAAATGCTCTTGTGTCCTACATAAACACAATCTGATTCTTGACCTAACATATATATAGAGTACCACAATTTCATCGGTAGGACCAACATGGGTCACCGAGCCAGTACAAGTCAAACACGAATATCCACAAGACCAGCTTTAACGGGGACAAAATATGAGCAGGTGCAGTGGTGGTGCAAGTGCACCCGGCGGCTGATCACAGCTGTTCGCCAGCCGCCGAGCTCGTGTCTGCTCCCCTAGTCTTCCGTGCCCTCCGCCTCATCAAGAGTTTGCAAGGCAATAGACATGAGCCGAGAGATCATTGTAAGCTGTATGTACAATGTCACTCCCCCATGACCACACGGCGAACACGACCACCGACGTAACAGAACGGATGCAAGCAACGGCACAAGCACATCGATGGTGAATAATAGCAGACACAGCTCAAGAGCAGAGGTCAATTTATAGTACGGACAGGGTGCAGTCCCAATGAACGTACCGCTGCAAGAAACTTTGTACGACTGATGGCCTTTGTCAGAAAATCAGCCCGTTGCGAGTCGGTGCTGACCCACACGACCTGTATCTCACCTCGATCCACCAGACCTTGGTTGTAATGGTACTCGACGTTGACGTGCTTCGTGTGTGCATGAAACACACCGGAGTTCTCCGTGATGGCCTTTGCGCTTTTGTTGTCACACCGAAGTACCACAGGGGGCATGGACTGACGTAGTTCACGCAACAGGCGCACTAACCACACTCTCGGTCGCGCCAGCACCCAAAGCTACACAATCTGCTTCGGCGGTGCTGGGAGCGATGCAGCCCTGTTTACCACTGCGCCACAAGACGACATTTCTTCCAATGAGGAAGATGTAGCCGGTGCGACTCTTGCCGTCTGGGCTCCACGTCCAGTCACTGTCTATGTGCTCATCAAGGACCAGAGAGGCCTGCCCACGGTAACGAAGTCCGATTCGAGCGGTGGACACAACGTACCGGACACACCGGACGGCAGCCTCCAGAACCCGCCTGCGTAGCGCCTGTGAGAATTGTGCGAGCAGGTTGACAGTGAAGGCTATGTCCGGCTGTGTCTTCGTGGCTAGGTACATGAGCGAGCAAATGACTCGCAAGTACAAGGTCACGTCAACTTGCTGCCCCAGCTCTGCTGGATCAGTGATCTTCAGAGCATGTTGACCGTTAGGGGTGATCGGGGTCGACGCCGTGCACTCGCCGCTAAGGAGCTTGGCAAAGCGCTCCCCCAAAGTGAGAGCGTACCATTCCTGATGGACCATGAGTGTCCGCCGAGCGCGATCATGCACGATCTGCATGCCCAGAAACAGAACAGCCTCTCCCAGGTCTTTCATTTTGTACGTCGAGTGCAGCACTCTCTTGGCTGCTTCGACAGCCTTCAGATGGGGCGAAGCGATTAGAAGGTCGTCAACGTAGACCAGGATGGCCGTGAGTGGTGCAGGAGTCTGGGAGACAAAGAGTGATGGGTCCGCTGCGCTCTGGGCATAGCCAGCTCGTAAGAGCATGCCGGTGATGTCTTTGTTCCAGCACTTGGGTGATTGCTTCAGGCCGTACAGTGACTTCCGCAATCGCCACACCGGCCCCTGTTATCCTTGAACCCAGGAGGCTAGGCCACGTCGATCTCTTAGTTCAGCTTCCCATTCAGAAACACATTGTTGACATCCATCTGGTGGAGTTCCCACTCGTGTTGGGCTACCTGGGACAGCAGGCCTAAGGCCGTAGTCATGTGTCCAACCGGTGCGAAGGTGTCGGCAAAGTCAATTCCCTCCACCTGAGAGAATCCCTTCGCAGTCAGTTGCGCTTTGTAGCGGTCGACCGTGTTTTCCGGCTTGAGCTTCTTCCGCAGGACCCACTTGGCCTGAACAACCTTTCGTCCGCGCGGCAGGTCTACAAGGTCGTAAACCCCATGCTCACCGATGGCTGCCAGCTCATCCTCGCACGCTGCGCGTCGGAGGGCCGCATTGGAACCAGCCAGGGCCTGACGCAATGTGCTGGGATCTAGCGCCACTCCCACCACACTGGGGTCTTAGGCTATGGTGGTTCCACTTTGCGTGGCCAAGGCATAGGCCACAGACGGTGGGCCAACAGTGATGGTGGATTATGCAGAGTCAGGAAAAGCTAACAGTGGGCCACTCAATTGCATCACTACACTAGCACCTCTATGAGTGAAAATCTTCAGCAGCTAGCATAGCTTTGAAATTAAGCAATCATGAGGATCATGGTCACTACTGCTGTCCAGGAAAGACGGTGCCTCAGCTGCTTTCATGGTGGTGACATGGCTCTCTTGTGTAATACTGGAGATGGTCCAATGCGCGTGCGCCGCATGGAGCACACGTGTGATCCTGCTCCAGCCAAGGGACTGGAGGCATTCCATGTAGCCGTGCCCCCCCTCCCCCTATAGTTGTAGCAGTGAACAGTCCATCCACTGCCACCGCTCACCGGCGCCGTCTTCTTCTGCCCCTTAGCACACCCCCTTTTCCCCTCCTTCTCCTGGGTGGCTGTTGCAACGGAATGGACCTGGCTAGTCTGGGGAGACAGAGAGGACAAGGGGGAGGAAGAGGCATAACCCGACGAGGGAGTGATCGAGGGTGTCTCTTGCTTCTGTGCCTCCGTATGCATCATTGCATGCATCATCACCTACTCCAGTGCCGACATCGTTGCATGATGTCATAACAAGTTTTTTGGTTCGCCCATGTGCTCCTCTTTTGGTTCTGAAATGTTCAGGGGAATTACATAACAAAACAACACAAAGGAACCAGGAAAAAAGGAACAAGTCGATTTCGAACCCATACATCCACACCGAACTCAAACAACACACTCACAGAAGAGGTCGCTTCCTTCAGTGGCAGCTTGGTGGGAGGAGGGGTCCATACACGGATTGAATTTTCAAGCATCTCATGCATGGTGCACTAGCGCCTGGTCACCCTTGAGTCGAAGCCACGAGTGCATCACCCATGTCAAGCCTTTATTTTGCATTTTTTTTGGGCCTAAGTTTCCCTTGCTGTTTTTGCCGGCGGCAAGGCTAGTGCGCACTTTCTGCACAAGCCACTCATGGAACCGCATGGAGATGGCAGGCGTCAACGGAAGTTGAAGGCCAACGTCAGCAGGCGTATTGGTGACACAATCCCACCAAGCACGTATGATATAAACAATATGAGGAACTCACTGGTTGGGACAATGGAGATCTCTGTCTGGTCCCCATTGACAACCAAGGTGGGGTCAACCTTTGTAGCACAGTGATATGGCCAGCGCATGCATTCCCGCAAAATTTTGCAGAACCACCCGTGGGAAAACGTTATCAAACCACCATTCAAGGGCAGCTCATTCAGGAACTATTTGACCAACTCCAACATACATAACCAAGCACCTCACCCTTGAAACTTACACAAAAGTGTATTGGAAAGTGAATAGAAAAAAAACATCGATCATTCACCAAAATATCTCTATTTCATATCAATAGCTTCCGTCTTTTCATATTTGACAAGGAATGGATCTGTGGGCTCCAGTCAACCATGTTTGTGTTCATAATTATTGAGAAATCCATGGATACACGAATACAATTTTTGAAACACTGATAATGATTTTTCTGAATTTGGACCAATTAAGTATTCCACCAAGGGATAAAGGTATCTTTGTCCTTGGATTTGTCTCAAGGGTACCATCAAGTCCAAATATTGAAAGATGATTCGTCTAGAACAATGTTTTTGGTGCACATGGGACATTATCAGTTTCGGAATTTGTACTTCAGATTAACAAACTCCCTGGCAACCTTCCAAGGAGAAAATGAACCAAAACTTCACAGAATAACTCGGTCAATTTGTCTTAGTTTACCTGAACAACATCCTTGTTTTCTCCACATCAATGGAAGAGCACATAAAACTTCTACACAAATTCCTCACGATCCTTTGGGAGTGGAGGTCCTATGCAAAAATGAGCAAGTGCAAGTTTCTGCAAGATGAGCTTGAATGCCTAGGATACATTGGCTACAAGGATGGTGTACTTGTCAACCCTAGAAGGATCCAAACCGTGGTGGATTGGTCGTGCCAAAAAACATGTTGGAAGAAACAGGTCTTTCCTTGGCCTTGCAACCTACTTTTCACCATTCATGCATGAGTATTCAATCTTAGTAGCTCCGCTTGCTAGGTTTATACAGAAATATGTGGGTTGGAAATGGAAAGATGACTGTGAGAACACTTTTCTCAAAGTCAAGGAACTTTTATCTATAGCATGCTTCTTAGCTCTTCTACATTCATCGCAACCGTGGGAGGTATAATGTGATATAGGAATCAAGGCGGCTCTCATGCAAAACGATCCCCCAATTGCTTATAAGAGCTAGGAGCTCATTTCCTCGGAGACGTACTGCACGATTGGTGATGAAGACCTCCTCCATGCGGCACAAATTTTTCAGATATGGCGTTGTTACCTCGAGGGCTCTGAGGAGGACATGACAGTCATGACCAATCACAACTCATTGGTGACCTTCCAAACACAACCAAACCTTTCAAGAAGAGAGGTGCAAAGAAGTTAATGCCAGAACCGATCCTTATTGACGTGGAAATATCAGCCAAGATGCATCAACGTGGCCGATCCACTAAGCTGATAACCTGTGGAAATCAAAGCAACCACCGAGGTTGGTGGGCATTTTATGGCCATTGCGATTGCCCCAGTGCAAACACCAGACCCCCCTTGAAACCTTTGCAACAACCATCTTGAGAGCTTATCCATTATAACAATTTTCTAAACAAGATCTAGATGGGATGCTATGTGGTTTCTTGGTTTCAATACTCTTTTAATCTCGACAAGTACGGATTGGTGGAGGCCACGGGAATAGACTCGAACAAAGAAGTCGTTGTGACAGACTCGGGAGACCTCCGAGCAAAGATTATCTCCCCGTTCCACAACCCGCTGGTAGTAGATGATATGGGACCTCAATAGAACGAACAGGCACTCTCAGACCACTATTGGTAGCTAGGATGGAGTATCAATATCCCTAAGAATTACATGACATGCGATCCATGTCTTCGGATCAAGGTTAGAAATGAAAAGCTTGCTGGATTCCCCCAACAACTTTCCATCCCTGGAACTCCATGGGAGTATGTCAGCATGGACTTTACTACTTATCTGTTGGATACAACTCATGGCCACAGTACAATGCTAGTGGTTGTGGGTCTTTTAAAAAATATGGCACATTTAATTCCTTTAACCATTACTGTGAACACAAAAGAGACCACGCGTTTCTTCTGCGAGGATGTTGTGAAGTACCATGGCTTGCCGTTGCGTATCATCTCTCATCAAGATAAATCATTTGTTGATAATTTCTGGCAAATTATGCACAAGTAGTCTGGTAGGGATTCTCAAATGTCAATGGTCTTTCATCCTCAAAGTAACTGACAAACAAAGCATATGAGTTTTACTCTGTAGTAGATGTGCCAAATGTACATAAACCCCACCATAAATCATTGGGATAAATGACTAGTATCGGCAGAGTGTGTTGTGATTGACTTGGTGAACAGTCTACGCAGTTCACATCGTTCGTGTTGAACAATGGTTGGCATCCAATGATACAATCTCTGATGGTGAAAAGTGAGAGTACAAAAGAACAAGTTCCTTCTGCTCTCGCCTTTGTCAATTGCATAGACTCCTTGTTACATGAGGCAAAGAATCACCTTCAAGTGGTTTGACAAGAAATGGCATATGCTAACAAATTTTGCCATTAGGTCTCGTTTGACATTAGCGACAAGGTACTGCTTCGTAATAAGAACCTTGTGTTGAAGTCATTGTGGATGCAAAAACCTCTGCTGAAATGGATTTAGTCACTTCTCCATCATTGCACGCATTGCAGGCCAGTGGCATGCCGATAAGTGGTTCTGCTGAGTATGAAGATACATGAAATTTTTCATGTGAGGTTGCTGGCTCCATGCATGGTAGAATGAGCCACTATTGATATTCGTGCAGCCACCACTGATATTCCTTGCTGCCAATGGCCAATACGAGGTCATTTGCCTACTCTAGCATCCATAGCGTACACTTTTGTCGCGGTTTTTGGAGAATATTGCGTTCATTGGGTTTGTTGTGGACCTGAACATAACTCATGGGTTTCTGAATCTTGATTTGCCATTGGGTGGTCAACAAAAACTGGAGAAAGCTGGTAGCTTGCACAAGTCGACATGTGGCAAGGGACACCACTCGAACACAAAAATAGTAGACATTCTTGTTGGGTGGAATTCATGGGCAGTGACGATAGGAGGTTGGGGACACCCAACATAGTTGTCGCACGTACGCTCCAACCTAAACGGGAGAGGCTGCTAGCCATGCTGACAAACAAGTTGTAGCTTAGGTTCAAGTGCCATGCACGTGGCAATGTCCAGCTGGTGATTGGAATTGTTTGTTTTCTTTCACAATGTTGACCACTCACTACATGGTACTCCTGCTTGTTGGTCATGAACTAGTTGGTTTATGTTAAGTAGAGAGGAATGTAGCGGGAGGGCCAGTTTGCCCCTCCTGCCTTGTGGAAGTGAGGGATGGTTTAACAACACCCTTCAGCACAGCAAGGGCTGGCTGGTGGCCATTTCTTTGCTTGCAATTAGCCCCCTGGCGGCTGGCCGGCTGGACAGCCGGTGGCCAGTCAGGTGACCGGCCGGCCATCGGCCGGCCACCTGCTGGCCGCCGATCAAACTGGTTGCATGATCGGCGACCAAGAGGCTACGCTGCCTCAAGGGCTGAGGCTTGTGGCCTTGATCCCTTGTCCTTGCTCTCTCCTCCTTGCCTCAGCTGATTAGTGAGAGGAGGAGAGAGCGAGCAAAAGAGTGTACCGGCTGTGCTTCCCACTTGATGATTTCATGGTGACACATCAGAAACAAAATGGAAATTCGTTAAGTGTAAAATTTAAGCTTCTAAATGAGAAAACATGTGCAAACTCATGAGTTTGGGATAATACCCCCCTCGTTTAGAACCCAGAAGGATGTGACGAGGCAAGAATGTAGATGGGTCTTCGGAGACTTACAACCCTCAAGTCTCCCTGCAAGGGTCGTTGATGAAGATTTCCCCCACAGTGAATCATAGGGGAAGACCCCTCCCACTAGCTCTAGACGCCATTCTATGAACACTGATGACGACGTCCGTGCAGGAAATGGAGACACGTTCATGAAAAATAGGAACACCAGATTAATTTGAAACAGAAAACCATGGTCTACTTTAAGGACCACATAACTCGGAAACATATGATCTACGAATTCAAAGATCGGGGGGGTAGGTCCCTTGCCGGTCAAGTGTGTTGCAAAACATGGTCGTTGTGGCTTTCCTTTTTGACATTCAAGATTTGCAAAAGCCCTCAAGCTGTGAGGACAGTCTTCAAGACTCAGTCGGTGTAAGGGCTGATGCTTCAATAGGTCAACAACCAGTTGGGTATTAACATGCGCTAGTCTTCTATGGATACGATCCGTGTGTTTTGGATCTGCCTAAGTGATGTTGTGTACTCATGCGAGATTGGATGGGAGTGCTACAAACAGAATCAGTCTACATAACATTTCAGCATTCTCGTCAGTAGGCAGTGTCCCATGAGCTCTTTTGAAATTTCGTGAGTGTAAACATGCCTGACTGACGGTCAAGTTGCCCTCCTGACAACAGGCCCACCATCAGTGGAGGGATGTCCAGGACCCCCAGGTGCTATAGGATACCCCCATGTGCTTGGAATGCAATGGTCTTTATGTCCTCAACCCTAAGGACCTCCCCTGACATAGTGCACACACCTTTGAAGTCATATGTTGCATGCACAACGCCCGATAACTGACGATGTGGTGACATATGGTGCAATGCAACTGTATCAAACAATCAATACATGCATGGACAATGTGTGTGAGAGGCAGTGGCATGCGTGTGCCCAAGGCACGGAATCGACTGCTGAGGGGCTGCCAAGGCCTCTGGAGGATTAATGTCAGGGAGACTTCACTGTGTCTATTCAGTGTGTCCTGCATCCATATCATTGTACATACGCTCGGCCCATGCTGGCACCGAAATGGGAGTAGCTGTGATGGGCGGCACATTGTACACTGGCGGTCCTGCCCTGTTCCTCTTGATAGTGGTGAGTTGGTGCCAAGCATCGTAGAGACAAGGTACACTGCTATGTGGGTCAAACGGATCTTCAACCATGTCCCAAAACGGAGGTGACTTAGATCATATGCTTGCAAGTCAGCCAGGCCGCGAGTCAGAGTGTTGAACATGTGCAGTACCACAAGGTCATTGGCATCAATTGGTGGTGGCCAGGGGTAGAACTCCTCCAGCCCATGCTCCGCTATCCAGGACAGGAAGAGGTCTTGCCAGGCAAGAAAATATTGCGTACAAATTGGAGGAACAAGAGCTCTTTCTGTCGGAGCCTCAGCTGCACCATTGCGGTGGCATTGATGGTCACAGCCGGTGCTTCGCTGGTGCCACCATTCATCCCGTCTACCTCACTCATACTGCCACTGGGGGGACTCCTTTCTCCTTTCTAGATGTTAGACGGCCCAATCTAGAGAACTGGATTGCAAGTGTGGTGATGCATTTAGGGACGAAGAACGATTTGGCAGTCATTCGTTCAGCCCTCTTTGCATCCAGATTTCTGCCGAGAGCCTGAAACTTTACAAGGAATCTCCCAGAAGTTGCTTAGGAACCTGAAAGGCAATCCCGACCCACTGTTGGAGTTGGGCCCTCCTGGGTACTCGTGTGCACTGAAAATTTTCCATTTTCCATGCTCTTGTGCCAATTTGAGGATCTGGCGTGTGTGCGAGGGCTTCTAGGACCTCGAGGACCTCAATGCCTGCAGTTCACAGTCCTAGCCAGGTCATTGTGACCACTCAAAGCTCAGCATCCCTCACTGAACTTGCCCGCCATACACGGCCGCCCACTTTTTTTTGGCTCTTATGGGTGCTGTCTGTTGTCCTCAGGCCTGAAGAGAGGCTCTGATACCATGAGAAGAGCTTGTGATTCCAACAAAAAAAACGGTACTGAAAACCATGGTCTGTAGGCACTAGTAGCTCAAGCCCTAGCTCCATGTTCAACCAAAATAAAACACAAGTCGACATGGAACATGGGAACCCCCTGTTATGGGTGAGGCTTGCTCGTCGGGCCTCACTTGTCTGTTGGCAAGCGAAGCTCGCCGGAGCAATTTTCCTCATGAGGGAAAAATCACACGGATACCCAAAACACACATATGTCTAGCCGCGCTGTCTTTTGAAGGTTCAAGGTAGGCCTAATCATCCTAAACCTAGACTAGTGCTGTGATAGTCCAAGTTTGGGGTCTCATATGGTGTTCTCAAGAAACATGAAAGAAAATGTTAGCAATGAAGCTGAGACTGAACTAGGTTTCCTTGCGAGAATCAGACATGGGCCAACAGCCAGTGGATTGCTGGAGACACAGTGATGGAGCAGCTGCACAGAGGCCAACGCATGTCTAAATAGTCAGCAAGGAGCTCCGCTGATCGCTGGATCCGCATGCACTCCACACTCGAGGACACACATAAAGGAAGATATTGACAGAGGGTTACTACATGCACAGTGCGACACCATGGATAAAGCGATCATGCTTAGAGAGAGCCAACAGGTAACAGTGAAAGAAGTGAGACTTGGCAGTCTAATGGTAGACGAGACCACCCACTCAAGGATCTCTAGTGTGAGATTTTGACGCCATCCACGGGGTTGAGCCAGAGCTACCAGGTTTTAATCCAACGGCTACTCATGTGGCGGACCAAACAGCCTGAAAGCATGGCCCCTAGGCATCAACCACCCATGTACCACATGAGCGACATGCAAGCATACAAACAGAGATAATGGAACGAGTGTATGTATCATGCATGTCTATCCCTCATGTCTCTGTCACACCTTGATGGCTCATCGCAGAAGGTTAGCTAGTGTAAGACATGTCTGACCTATAGCTCTAATGTTAAACTGCTATGTTCCCACATTCTTGAGTCAATAACAACTACACTCATGAGTGGCCTGTGACGCTGAAGCCATTGGGCCCAACAGCAAGTACACTGAGGCAGTGTTCAGAGCTCCATGAGTATGTGCGTATGTGTCAATTGCCTGTAGGGTAGTGCACGTGGGTGTATTCAAGAGGTCACTTGCACAGTCATATGCCCAATACCAACACAAACAAAAGAAATTTGTGGGCTGGCAAGGGCTGGATGGGGCGTACATGTCCTGGCAACATGGAGATCCTGAGTCAATGGCTCACTTCATGTAGTCCTTTGGGAAAGTCGGAGGTGGAATGCTGCAGTAATCTCCCAGCAGCTTTCGTCATTGCTACTGCTATCTTTTCAGCAAAAATCAACCTATGGTGGCTTTCTAGTCCACCACCATAGCAGCTCCATCTGGCTGTTGCGCTAACATGTAACAACAACAGCTGAAGCTGAAGCTCTAGCTACTGTATTTTACAGCAGCAAATGTAGCAGCAGCTCTACCCGGCAACAGCAACGGGAGTTGCATTTGGCCACATCATCCACGGCTGCTGCATCTGAAGCAGCAGCAACCTCTGGAGTAGCCATTGCAGCTGAGTGATAACAGCAGCAGGGAGGTATAATTAATCGACCCAAATTCATACACTCCACAATCAGTGTATCCTTCGTAGCTACGTGCAGGAGCAGACGCTGCAACCGAGGCAGCACATACCATCAGCCAAGGCATCATGCCTCCCAGGTTGAGAGGAGCAAGGCACCCAAGAGAACCTTCAAGAGCATTTTCAAAAGTAAATCTCCCTGATACAGAGTACGGCACTAAACTGTGCTCAGGCTCAGGGAATACAAAGAAGGTGCTTGACCCATGTGAACCAGCTTGCTCAGACGGAAAAAGTAGGACTCTGATGTCCCCTAATCTACAGCGCTTGATGTCACATTGAGGAGAGAGGGCACGCAACAGCTTTGGATGTGGAAGGAAAACTGGTCCGCTTGGTAGGTATTGTAGGTGTAATAATCGGGGAGGAAATCATGGCAGTCAGATAAAGAGGAAAGGAGATGGCATATGAGCAAAGGAGAGAACAGCCAGGAGTGTTGGTAGCTGAGGCTGCTAGCATGAGAAAGCAAGCAAGTAGGCAAGAGGAATAGTGTCACACCATGGATCGGGACAAGCTCACTTCCACTTAGACCGCATGTGAAACAACAAGTAAGTAGGTGACGGGAGAGCAAAGTGCTAAGTACCAGTTGACCGGGCCACCCACGCGAGTCTCTCGATGTGGGGCCCGGACTCCACCCAGGGATTGAATCCAACCCTGGAGCGAACAAGCTCCAGGTGGTATAAACCGGAAGTATGGTCTTGAAGGATCAGCAACTTGGCATCAGTAAGCTAATGCATGCACGTGAGAGAAACTCATGCCATATCGTCCATGAGCGTATGTGGGTGCATGCATCCCTGCGAGTGCTTGTCCCATGTTAGAACATAGAAGCATACAGTACATAAAATTTCATCACTACGGCCCAGCTCTCCACAGATCTTATGTTGGGGCTATGGCCACCACTTGAGAACTTGATGGTAGAGCCGCCACTGTGCGCTCCATGATGCCTCACAGTGTTGCACCCGAGAGCTTTAATCCAGATCAGTCACCTGTAGTGATGATGCGTGTGTGTGTAGAGTCAAGAGATCACTTGCTTTTGTTACATCCATAACCAATACTCCCCCATGACCCACAGACGAACAGCCCACACACACATGAGAGCAGATACAAGTCACAAAACACGACTCACAAGATCCATGTCAACCAGGGGCATCACAAAAGTGGAGCAGACTAAAAGCATGCATAGCCACTTTGAACATGCCACTACTGAGAGCTTTTGTAGGAAAGTTTGCACGCTGCTGACAAGTGTCCACCTAGATAACCTGAACTTCTTCGACAGCAATATCCTTGCGTACTAAGTGATGCTCAATGTTGATGTGCTTGGTGCGGACGTGATGCATGCCATCGTGCTTAGCAATCGCCTTTGCACTTTGGTTGTTGTAGCGCAAGGTGATGCAGCAGATGGGAACACACAACTGTTGCAATAGATGGGATAGCCAAACACTCTGATATGTGCATACACCAAGCGCCACATACTTTGCCTCACTAGAACTCCGGGCAACACATCCCTATTTCCCACTCTTCCAAGATAGAGAATTCTTACCAATAAGAAAGATGTAACCAGTACGACTGCAAGCATTGGTGCCGTGTGTCCAATCACTTTCTATGTATCCGTCAACGAACACAGAGGGCTGAGCACGATAGCCCAGCCCCAGATGTGCAGTGAATAGTGCATTGCAAAAAAACACACAATACCACCTCAAGAGGTTCCTGGCAAGGTTGTTGAGAGAACTGGACCAAGAAGTTGACCGAGAAGGCCACGTCTGCCCGCGTTGTGGTTGTGAGATACATGAGAGAGACGATCATACTAAGGTAGTCAGTGACATTGACAGTCTCCCCCAGTTGTGTTTCATCAAGAGACTTCAGCAAGCGCTGGCCTGCTGGAGTCATCGGTGTGGACACAATGGGGATGTCAGCCAACAAGGAGGCAAAGCGCTCTCCTAGTTTGCGGACGTATGCAGCTTGGTGTACGTGCAAGGTATGACGCTGACGGTCACGCTCAAGCTCGATGCCAAGGAAGACTTGTGCCAAACCTAGATCCTTCATCTTGTATGTAGAATGCAGCATGTTCTTCACCGGTTGGACAGCTGCGGGACTAGGAGAGGCAATGAGCAGGTTGTTGACGTAGACCAGAATGGCCAGGAGTGGCTCTGACGACAGGAAGACTGCAGTATCCATAGTACTGCATCTGTAGCCACCTCTCTCAAGAGTGGAGGAGATCTCCATGTTCCAATGATGCAATGATTGCTTAAGTCCATACAGGGCCTCACGCAGCCGCTAGATCTTGTTTGTGCCATCGGTGAATCCTTATGGATAGACCATGTAGATCTTGTCCTCAAGTCGACCATGCAAGAAGGCATTGTTGACATCCATGTGTTCTAGTTCCCAGTCATGTTGGGCGACAAGACTCAAGAGCGCTTGGGTAGTGGTATACCACCGGACCGGGGCGAAGGTCTCGTCAATGCCAACCTCAGGGATCTAAGAGAACCCTTTGGCTGTGAGGCGAGCCTTACATCGGTCAACCTTGCCATCAGGCTTCAGTTTTTGTTGTAGGACCAAGCAAGCATAGACTGCCTTGCGGCCTGTACTGAGATCCAAAAGCTCAAAGACACCATGCTCCTTAAGGGGAGTCAACTCTTCCTGCATGGCCTTTTCCCAAAGGTCAGCATCAGCTGCCTCACAATCCTGCAGAACAGTAGGCTCAGGAGGAAGGGTAGGAAGGCCACTGGCTGCAAAGCAGGCTGCAACATAACCAGAAACAGAGGACTCAAGGACGTTGTGGAGCTCATGAGCCACAAGAGCTAGCCCACTGCCAACTTAGGGTGGACAACGCTGACAGCAAAGCCAAGAACATCTAGACCAAGGGATCCCATGTCATCAGCGTGCAAGAGGTCAAGGGGGTAGGACGTGCGGGACTCTAACGTGGAGAAATGAGAGCAGTGCATTTTTCCCCGGACACAATCAAGAGAGTCAGCAGAGCAAGGAGCTGGGAATGTGGATGCGTCAAGACCATGAGCAGGCTGGTCATATAGCAAGCTGTCAATAGTAGAGGCGGTGGTGTAACAACTGTGCGTGCGCTAGGGAGAGGGAGTGTGCCACATGAACAAGGGTAGTGGTGGCAGGATCAAGTGTAAATGACGTAACACAAAAAAAGTGTTCACAACACTTTCCACGAAGCAAAATGTGGCCGTTGGTGCGGTGTAGAACAGATACAATACCGCGGGTAGAGGAGAAGTCCATGCCCTGGTCATCAAGAGTCGTAACAAAGAGAAGACTCAACTCAAGAACAAGCACATGCATCACATCTTACTGAAAAGCTCCCCCTCCCTAGGCCCGACAAAGTGGACAACCCCTACACCCTGGACCGGCTTGAGCTGGCCAGAACCAGTGCGAACAAAGCGAAAAGAGCCAACAGGACCTAACAAGATGAACAAAGACCGAGCGGAGGTCATATGGTGGATGGCTTTGGAATCAAGGATCTAGACACGCGAACAGAAACGGGATCACGACTGACAACAGCAATGGTAGAGCGTGGAGGAAGCTCCTGGCCATAGGCAGCAAGGCAATGGGGCAAACCCTAAGATTGCCAGTGCTCAATCTATGGGATGTCGACTGAAGGACATCCCTGAAGATGACCCGGCGACGGACCATGAAGACCCCTCATGGAGGGGTCTTCATGGTTTGTTTTTAGGAACAAGAACAGGGACAGTGGCGATGCGTTCAAGCTCGGAGGCTTTCACCTCACGGAGGATGTCGTTCAACTCGAGGATGAGGTTGTTGATAGTAGAGAGAACATCATAGATCTGTCCAAGCGCTACTTGGACCGAGTTATGCAGCAAGCGCAGACTGCGGGCCCAATAGGCGTCGGCAGTCTCATCAGCTTGCATAGAAAGCGTGTTGAACTCTACAGTGAGGACGGTCAAGACTGCATGCCCAGTCGCTATCGTGCGATGTTTCATGAGTGCGTACACACCAACCAGGTCAGCATGTGTGCGGTGAGCAATTTCAGCATTGTATGACCCGATCTCGTCATTGAGATCGCCGGGCCCAGCACGAATGAGAGCATTAAAGCATGGCCAGACTCAAAGTCTACGGGCACAAATGGAGGTTTAAGTGAGTGATTGAGTTAATGGGATTATTCCCAGAGCTGCTCATCCTGTACCCAGGCACTAAAGCGAACCTCCTAGGAGTAGAAAGTGAGGTTAGAGGTAAAGTGGGGTGGAGTGCAGTCAAAATCAGGTTTTCTCTGCGCTAGCAGTGCTAGTGCTTTGGCAGCGGCTGCGTCGGCAATAGTTGCGACTATGAGAGGGTCAGAAGAGGTAGAGCCTAAAGAGGCTGATGCAAAAGTGGGGCCAGTGGAGAAAGCAGCAGCAATGCCAGCAGCAATAGAGGCAGAGGGAATACCACGCAGTGTGCACAAGAGGCGGTTGAGGACCAAGTCAGTAGTGTGGTCTACAGAGGTTTCTCAGTTAGCTTGCTTAGCATGCAGCTTTTCCTCTGTGTTGTATTGTGTAGTGAGAGAATCTTGCAGGGTAGTGCGCTTGCGTTGTAGCTTATCTTGCAACATAGCATATTGGTTTTCGTCGACCGGCATGGTGCCACCGACGTGACTCTGTTGAGAAGCTTTTGGCAGAATTTCCCTTGTCCTAGTGGGCGTGGGATAAGTATGGTGGACGTACTCAAGGCTCTATTGCAAGGCAACGGACCTGGACGCAAAAACATGCCACAACTACGACAGTGGCAGACATGGAGATGATGAGGCAAGCTATACTTGTCAGCGCGGCGGCTGTAAGGGTGGAGATGGTGGCAGCTGTCGAGACGAGCAACTGGATGTGACAAAGCACTGATAAATATGAAAAAGAAGACGAAGAGGCCTGGCTAGTGGAGGCATGGATAAAAGTCACTGCACGAGAGAGTGTAGTTGCCGCTCCCGCAGCAACTGCTGCTGCTGCTGCCACTCCATCTGTTGCAGCTGCAATCTGGGTGACAAAGTTGACAGCAGCTGCTGCTAAGGGACCCTAATCAATTACAGCTGTAGACTACGTCTCAATGGCCCTCCTTGCAGCTTTGCTGGTAGGTGCACCTGTAGCACATATTGTGGTAGCAAAAGTGGAGGCAACAACAGCACTAGAAACATCTGCACTCTGCAGTTGTCAGATGACGGCGATGCTATTGACTCTACGGCGGATGCAACTAGAGAAGCTGCACGATGTGAAGCAGAGACTCTAGGAGCTACTGTTGTAGCTACTCGAGGGACAGCACGTCGACACTGCTGAGAATTCCTATGGGCAACAGGTGGAATCACCGGGGATAGAAGAGGCCGGTGATCCCACGGTGGTCCCGTGGCTGGCGTGTCCTGTGTCGTCGGTGAGTCGTTGGCGGCGGACTCACAGTAGGCCGTGTACACCGGAGGGTCCTCCCGCTCGTCGTGATCAACACGATCATAGTCTTCACCAGGACGATATCCGGGACTGTTGCGGCGAACGTGCAAGCACACCTCACGCGCTGCCCTCTCCTTGTAGTGTGCAGCCTCATCATCGAGGCCGTCGCGCTCCCGCACGGCTGTGGGTGAGGTTGTAATGGGTTTGGCCTCTGGTGGAGCCGCCAGCGTGCTGGGTTCCCAGTCGCCTTGCAAGGCAGCCACTCAGCAGAGGGGTGGAAGTTGGAGGGTATGTTGTTGTTGCCACTCAAGTTGCTGATGCTCCTGATGCTCCCACTGCATCTGGTGCGGCTTCTTCTCCTGCTGCTAGTGATGTTGCTGCTGTTGCAGCTGAAGCGACTGCATTGGAAAAGGTTGCTGCCAAGTGCAGCTCGGGGTGGTAGCCAAAACCAAAGGGGCATCGGCACTTGACAGCCGTCCGCCACCTCTCCCCCTTTTCTTTTTTCCAAGAGACTGGACCGAGTGTAGTCATGCCGTGGGTGGCCTAGCAAAGACTGCAGAGGAAGAGGCAGTTGCGTAGGTTAGCCGCGGCTGCCATTACTGCAGCAGCTACAACCGATATAGCTGCAAACGCAACAACAACCGTGATGCAGTGCGGCCGCACTGCATCACAACAGCTGTAGTAATCATGGCTACAGCTGATGGAAGCAGCAGTGGGAGAAGCTGCCACGTACAGATGTGGAGACGTCGCTGTTAGGGGTGCGATGGAGATCCGCGGACAAGAGATGGGCGGCCGTAATAGCGACACCGGTTGTTGTCCAATGTGGCAGCCGCTAGGAGCGGCTGTCAGCACAAGTCGGATGCACCGGAGTGTTGCTTCGGTCGGTGTCAAGCCGAGCACGACAGCACCGTGCCACCGTCGGCACGTGTGTGACGGTGACGATGACGCTAACTACTGGAGCGGGCATAGAAACAACGGTGCGGGCGAGAGTGCACGCGCTAGCCAGAGGCAAGAGTGTCACAACAGCCGAGATGTGCAAGTAACCCGACGGAAGTAGGCTCAGGACCCGACAGGCGGAAGGGCGGTTCCTGCATGCTCTGATAGCAAACAAGCGAGTACACAAGAGGAACGATGTGACGCCATGGATCAGGAAAAGCTCACTTCCACTTAGAACGCAAGCGAAACAACAAGCAAGTGGGTGACAGGAGAGCAAATTGCTAAGTGCCGGTTGACCACGCCACCCATGTGAGTCTCTCAATGTGGGGCCTGGACGCCACCCAAGGATCAAACCCAACCCTGGGGCGAACGAGCTCCACGTGGTTTCTCACACGCCGGTATAAACTGGACGTATGGTCCCCAGGGATCAGCAACCTGGCATCACTAAGCTAATGCATGCACATGAGAGAAACTCAAGCCAAGTCGTCCACAATCGTATGTGGGTGCATGCATCCCTGTGAGTGTGTGCCCCAAGTTATGATATAGAAGCAAAAAGCATGCAAAATTCATCACTACTGCCCAGCTCTCCATAGATCTTATGTTGGGGCTGTAGCCACCACTTGAGAACTTGATGGTTGAGCCCCTACCATGCACTCCATGATGCGTCACAATGGTGCGACCGAGAGCTTTATTCCAGATCAATCACATGCACTGATGATGCGTGTGTGTAGAGTCACGAGGTCACTTGTGTGTGTTAAACCCGTAACCAACAAGGAGGTTCGCATGGTGAGTGCACAGGCATTCCTTTCCATTTGATCCCAGATGCGCAGGAACAATCACTTGCACACACACACACACACACACACACACACACACACACACACACACACACACACACACACACACACACACACACACACACACACACGCACACA
>SZWC01020246.1:25114-37969 GCA_023375785.1 Penium margaritaceum
TAAGGTTGCCTAGTCAGATTCCGTCTCAACCACTGGACTCGGACACCGCCTGTCTTCCTGCTCGTCGGGCTGGATCCATCATGTGGAACAAGCCCGTCACAGTATACAGCACTTTCTGACAGCACTCCTCTTCCTCTATCTGCACATAAGGACACAGAAGACAAGATGTGGCAGAGCTTCCTCTGTGAGAAGCACAGTGAAAGCGCTCTCCTTATTTTTCATACATAAAACTTTTGGGTCATGGCCCAACAAAACCCTGCAATCCCTTTCCTTGCATAACAAGGACAAAATGCAACAGCATGGACAGATGCTGTTCCCACTCAATAACACAATTGGCCCCTGGAAACACACCAGGGTGATTGCATGCTCCTTGGACAATATGAACGCCAGTATCAGGCTAGAGGATGTCCCACAACGTACTTGAGATCCCTCCAGACCATCTGCGACTGACTCCTTCGAGTCCCCCTCTACATCGGTCCCCATCTCACCAAAAAAGAGAAACGTGCTGCCTATGCATTAGTCAACAGCGAAGTTTGTACAAGAATCAAGGAGGTCATTCAAGACACAGCTTGGTGGAAATGCAACCTGCAAACTTTAGAGGAATGTGGTACCATATCATTGCCTCCTGTGGAGTCTGAATTTCCTCTCACCAGAGGAGAGCTTACTCTCAAAAAGACCTTCAGCTCAGTGACCTTTGTTGGATTCAAGGGGGGTGTTAGAAACAGACTCTGACAGAGGTTGCTCCTTGGAAACTCTCCGAGACCTCAATAATGGTTTAGTTCCTGGACACAACCAACTTGATCAAAGGCTCTCCAGTCGCTTGACCATTAAAGTGATGGAAACTGGGGCAGCCCTCAGGGAGGTGATCAGGCTCACTAAGAGCCGCCTAGGCAGGACCAACTGTTTGTGAGAGGGGGTTGCAGGTTGCACAGACAGAAATTACGGAAGAAAATGTAGATTTGCAGAGGACGCAAATGTCTGAATCGACTCTTGAGTGAGAAAGCACATTGTCACAGCTTTCTAACAAGCCCTTATATGCCTCATTTGGTCTAGGGAGCACTGAGATACACTCTGTCAAAGTCTACCCTCTAGCACACTCTCCTAGCCTAGCGGGATGAGCGGCAGTCACCTTGTCACACAAGAGAATTATGTTTCACACTACTCGGACGACCAACAATCGTGGTCTGCACCTTCCTTGAAGTCTCTTGGAGGTCCTCTAGCCGCCTTTTCTCCTTGAAGGCCGCTCTCAGCCGTCCTGGCCAATAATCCTGCCGCCTTTCGAGCTCAAAGTGCTCAGGTCGTCACTTGAACCCGACCCATGATCTCCAAACTTTGGAAATCCATATCTCACTCAAACGGACTCCGTATCGAGTTCCGTAAAGTGCGTTGGAACCTGTGAAACATCCTCTATGCAACTGTCATGCCAGATGATTTTTATCGAGCAACCTATTTTTGTCACTTTCTGGCACTCTCATATCCATCATTCTCCCACTTTGCNGAGAATTATGTCTCACACCACTTGGACGACCAACAATCGTGGTCTGCACCTTCCTTGAAGTCTCTTGGAGGTCCTCTAGCCGCCTTTTCTCCTTGAAGGCCGCTCTCAGCCGTCCTGGCCAATAATCCTGCCGCCTTTTGAGCTCAAAGTGCTCAGGTCGTCACTTGAACCCGACCCATGATCTCCAAACTTTGGAAATCCATATCTCACTCAAACGGACTCCGTATCGAGTTCCGTAAAGTGCGTTGGAACCTGTGAAACATCCTCTATGCAACTATGCCAGATGATTTTTATCGAGCAACCTATTTTTGTCACTTTCTGGCACTCTCATATCCATCATAAAGCCAATAGTCAATTCATCCCCTAATGAAGTAAAAGGTTTCACCCGTGTCCGGCTAGCGGAAAAACGCCATCGCACCATTAATTTTTCCTGTTCTGTTGTACACCTGGAGGACATTCATTTTCTTCAAGTTAACCCAGAACAGTTATATCCATCTTGTATTCCTTTGGTTCCACGGTCCTCGCGGTCGTATCTTTACTCTTCCATTCCTCGCTCACTCATTCTTTGCCATCCAGTCACAATCTCATGCGTTCATTTCCCTTCGCTCCGTCACTCTCACTCCTCCGTTCAGCTTTGTTTGACGCATCAAGGTGTCCTCTTCTACATCAACATTCTCTCACCTTACACCTGTCTACTCTTCAATCCTCCACTCTACCTAAGCCGCCTCTTGTCTACTTGCCTCATTTTAGGCTAACTCCCTGATCTCTCACTCATCTCTCTGCTTCCGTCAAAATTCAGTGCTTCCGTTCTCCTCATTGATTTTTCCTCCTTCTCCCATCGCTCACACCGCTTGTCCACTTCCTCTGACACTTCTTTCATTTTCTCTCCAAGATGAAAACAGTATCATGACTTGTCTTCGGCCCTCCCCTTACCAGGCTGGCCCTCAAACCATGCAGCAAGCTGTTACGGAACTGGCTGTGCAAGCTTCTCTGATTGTTTACACGCTGCTGTGGAAACTCGCAACTCAACTACCTTGAGAGATTTGAAAGTTACCTTCTTTGCCTCTCCTAAACTCTTCCCCTTCAATCGTCCCTTCCAATTCACTCTACACCCTTCCCACTCATCAGTTTTTGCACTACCTTCACATGCATTTTGCATGCACTACCATTGGTAAAAAGCTGTAGATTTGTTTTCCCTCCACCATTTAGGGTCTTGCTTCACTCTGACAAACATTCCACTGCTCCTTCCTCATTCCTATACACTTTGGCTCATGCCAAAGAAATCTGACCGTTTCTTGCGGCAGGATTAATTTTTCTTAGACTTTTTGCAAAATGTCTAAGAAAAAATAATTCTTAGACGTTTTGCAAAACGTCTAAGAAAAATTATTTTTTAGACGTTTTGCAAAACGTCTAAGAAAATTTAATCCTGCCGTGTTCAGTCTTCGTGCTATCTGGCTTGGCAGCTTCCAAAAAAGCTGAAAAAAACATCTTGTTCGTGCTAAGCTACCAACAGCCCATGCTCAGGTCCCCGACCGAGCAAACCAGCTGACGCTTCCAAGGCCCAGCGTGGTTGGACAAGCTGCGTGCATGTAGGTCCCCATGCATTCTCTAGTCGCGTTCTCACTACTTATGGATGTACGATTGTTGTTGTAAGACATCAGGCACTGATGAAGGCTCTCGAGCCAAAACCGGTTTGCCGTTCAGCTTCAACAATTTTTCTCCACATCCAGTGACTCACGCGACTCTACTTTCTACTTTACACTCCTGCTGCCACCAGATGCCACAAACTTCACGTATTTCTAACAAAACCGCCTCGCTGGTCGGGATTTTTCTACCTAACACCGACTCACGTCCTCCAATTCCTAAGCGTGCAAGACTGCAGGGTTCTCTTTCCATGGACAGCGATACTTCAATGGAAGTCGTGACCGACACCTTCGAAGGCATTCCTCAAGAAGAGCTTTGCGTCCTACTGGACGCCCCTGGATCTTCCAAGATGCACAAAGCTGTCGCCAAGATACTGAAGGCTCGCCGTGAGATTCCTCGCATTTCTTCAGATCTGTTTTCGATCTCTCCGGATGCCCCGGAACCTCACCGTATTGCAGGTCGTAAAGCGGTCCTTGAGCTCAAGGATCTTGCGTCGCAACTTGTTGAAGCAGACTATGACGTCGAAAAACTTCTGGATCTGAAGGGTAAGGAGCTCGTCCCTCACTCCATCCGCCTGAAGACACCAAAGTAAATCTGCCCCAAGCGCCCCCAACGGGAAGCCGAGGCCAACACCATCTTTGCTGAGAACCACCGCAAGTACCTCGCGTCTCAGCATGAGCACATGCTGAAATTCAAGGAAGACCTCCGCACCAAGATCAAAGCAGACATCAATTGCTGCAGAGCAGAACTTCAGCTTGAACTTCAGTCCCTCTCCACGGATCTGAAGTCCTCCTCTCTAACCAGTTTCTTTTATGACTTTGTCACCAAGGAGTTCAAAGCCTGGACTAAAAAAATGCTGGAAGAGTATGACTCCAAGTCCAAGCTGATTTTTTGCCAGGCCGCTGAGAAGCTCACCATCCGCAAAACCAAGGCCGCCGCCAAGAAGAAGACCGCGGAAGCTGCCAGCCTCAAGGAAGTAGAGATGAAGCCCAAGCCAACCATTGGTGAGCTTTTTCACTCTACCAAGAACTCATTGAAAGACAAACTCAAAGCGGAAATCAAGCGTGAGCTCTCAAAGCCCAGCCCCTCTAACGGCCACAACAAGGGCATTCTCTGCAAGGGCCCTGGGCCTCAGCAGAAGAAGAAGCGGTCGCCGCCCAAGACGCAGCAGCAGCAGGAACCGAAGCTCAAGCCACAGCCCAAGCCACAGCCCAAGAACAGCCACAACAAATCCAAGGGGAAGGGTAAGGCCACTCCAAAACACGGAGGAGGATCCACCCAAGGAAAAGAAAAGGGCAAGGGCAAGAAAGCCCTCTGAATCCCGACTCTGTCATCTCCACCGCCTTGAGGATTTTTTGTTCTCGGACCCCATCTCAGCTTCTGTCACGAATAACGAACTTTGGCATCCACAATCTGAGCTCCAGAATTCTTACAGCCAAGGAGCTACAAGCCCTTGGTCTCAATTTTGTGTTCAAGCCAAGCTCTTTTTCTGATGACCGTGTGAAGGCTAACTTTGACGACTTGGCAAGACAAGCCCGTCTGTCAGTTTTCTTCAAGGACGGGTCTCCTATGCGCAGAGATGATTTCTGGATCCCGAACCCCTCTTGGCAGCCCCCCCCTGCTGATCTTGATGTAGAACTTGCTATTTCATTTCTTGAACTGGATTTCAAAACAGCTTGCTCTTGTACAACCACTATCAACTCCAAGCAGAAGCAGAAGCACCTCTTGTCTACAGTTCGGCAACTTCAGGCCGATCACACCATTGTGATTAAAGCTGCAGATAAAAATTTGGGTATCACAGTAATGGACCGGGCTGACTATGTTGCAGAATGCCTACGGCATCTCAGCGACAACAGAACCTACATCCTGCAACCGGCGAACCCAAAACGAACCTTGGCTGCTCTTGCTCAAACCCGCCAAGACTTTTCTTGCGGGAATCTGCTATAATCTCAAATCTGGAATTTCTTTTTTAAGGAGCCAAAGCATGGCTTCAAACATTGCCCATTCTATGTGATTTTGAAGGTTCACAAGCATCCGGCAGTTGGACGGCCCATTGCCGCCAGCCATTCGTGGGTGACGAACAATGTCTCAAAGTGGTTGGATTGGCAACTCCGCCAACTGACCACGTCACAGCCAACCTATCTCAAGGATAGCACCTCTTTGCTCATGGAAATAGGCTCCTCCCTCTCTCCAATGACTTTCTACCAGCAACATATGATGTAGAGGCACTGTACCCAGGTATCCCCCTGGACCATGCTCTTCATTTCATTGAGATTATGCTACGGCAATCCAGGCATAAGCTTGGGCCTCTTGTGTCCCAACTACTTAGATGGGTGATGACAAACAGCTTTGTTGAGTTTCAAGGACAGACATGGCACCAAGTGAAAGGGACTGCAATGGGGAATCCATCTGCAGCGTGCTTTGCAGTTCTTTTCATGAGCTGTCTGGACAGACTGCTCTTGAAAAAAACAGCCCACAAACCTGTCCTCCATCGGCGTTTCATTGATGATGGTTTCATCATTTGGGATGGCCCTCGCAGCAAGCTTGAGAACTTCCTACAGACTCTCAACTCCCTTGACGAAAACATTTGCATCAAGTTTGATATCTCTGCACAAGAAGTGGTCTTCTTGGACCTCAAAATCTTTAAAGGAGACAGATTCAAGAGCTCAGGTTTTCTGGATACATCAACCTATCAGAAACCCATGAACCTCTATTTGTATCTACCGTTTCACAGCTACCACCCCCTCAGCTCCAAGCGGTCATTATCTCCTCCGAACATCACAAATATCTACTTCAATGCTCGGCTTCCTATGACTTCTCCAAACTTAAAAGCGCCTTCTATCAACGGCTTCGCGCCAGAGGCTACCCGCCTCACTTCCTCTCAAGAATCTTCCAAGGCTGGACGTAAAAACGCTGCAAGGAGCTCCTGCACAAGATCAAGAATAAGACCAAAACCAGAATGAAGACAGAGGCAAACCCCTCGTGTTGAAGATCATGATCACACCAAGAGCGGAGTCTCTACACTTGGGGGACATTCTTAGACGTTTTGCAAAACGTCTAAGAAAACTTAATCCTGCCGTGTTCAGTCTTCGCGCTATCCTGGCTTGGCAGCTTCCAAAAAAGCTGAAAAAATATCTTGTTTGTGCTAAGCTACCGGCAGCCCACGCTCAGGTTCCCGACCGAGCAAACCAGCTGATGCTTCCAAGGCCCAGCGTGGTTGGACAAGCCACGCGTGCGTAGCTTCCCATGCATTCTCTAGTCACGTTCTCACTACTTATGGATGTATGATTGTTGTTGCAAGCCATCAGGCACTGATGAAGGCTCTCGAGCCGAAACCGGTTTGCCATTCAGCTTCAATGCTTTTTCTCCACGTCCAATGACTCACGCGACTCGAATTTCTACTTTTACACTCCTGCTGCCACGAGATGCCACAAACTTCACGCAATGAAATCTGACCATTTCTTGCGCAGTTCCTTTTCCTGTGCTACTACAAGGATCCATTCACTTTCAAGAGAAATCTCACAATCAGGGGCATCATTATGCGGCGTTATGATTAAAAAAAATTGAACTCCCATGCAGGGCTTGATTTCCACCACTTGGAAAAGGCAAAGACCCTCTTTAATGTGGATTTTTTTTTTCTTTGACTACTCTAGTCTCTATCACAGGACGGGACATCACCACATCTTTGTGTTGGACGCACACAAGTAAGTCTACCGATCAAACGATACCCTGTCAATCATCCACACAGTATACCGTCATTCTTCTCCAAGGTATCACATTTCTCTTCTATTTACCTCTCAAGTCCTCATTATCTTTCTCCCAATAACATGCTTTCTTTCTAAGAAGTGTGCCATCCTTACATTCATCGATGGCGATATTGGAGTCATATTCACTATTCTAATGGGCAACATGGAGCACTTGCAGTCCCCTTTTTGGGCAATTATCCAGCGGACCTGTCTGCTCACATCCGCACTCCACGACACATGGTCTTTCTTAGTAGAGCCTTACTGTTACAAGTTATCTTCAACGCTCAAATTGTCCCACCTTCACTGAATTTCCAGGCTTTGAACCGCATCTGCCAAAGGTGGATGGTGACAAGTTAGTCCTCCACAGCATGACCACTTTCATTCTCCTCTTCCATCAACAGGAGTGGCACAGGCCCATCATTGGTCTAGGCGTCAGCCTCCAGAGTACTGCACCCTGGAAATCTCTTCGGAAGCCACTCAAATTCTTGGTTTTAAACAAGGGTACACACACGTTCTAGGGATCACAATTCCAGAACCGTGGCTCTGAGAATAGACAAAAACCTGCGATTCAGGTTCTAATCCTTATTATCTTTATGAAATTGCAGTTAGGGGGCTTGTATCACGTGCAATGGAGAACGCGGGAGGAGGGTGGAGTTTCAAGCTTTAGATGTGATATGTCATGAAGGAAAGATTTTCATATGCTTCGTCTTCATGCTGGAACTGGGCGTAACCTTTCGTGAGGTCTTCCTTAGATGCAGGTAGTATTCAGCCATATCTGAGGCTGAAAAGCATACAGAGGCACTGCCAGACTTTGACAGCTGTGCCTGCGTTTTTGCTCAAAAAAATCAAAACACATGAATTGTGCTATTGGTGCATTTGAATTTCCACGAGACAGTTCAAACATTGGACCCTGGAGAGGCGGGGTGGGAAGGGGGTAACTGAACTGAAGAAAGTACAGATATGGTACCCAAGGATGCCATATCTGTAGTCCGGTATGCTGTCGACCGTGAGTTTACAAGCCGCCTGGTCACGTGGAACACTGAGGAACCTCATGCAGATACATCATGAGCAACGGCAAGACATGAGCTGCGGTGTCTCTCTCTTTATCAAAACTGGTTCCACTGAGTCATGAAGAGAACCGCAAGTCCACGAAGAAGCGAGGGCGTGTTCTCAAAACCGTGTTGTTGGTTTAAACTATGAATGGAACAGGGGCTCAGATTCCATCCTCAAAACCGCAGTTCAGAACCGGTGTGCACCCATAACACTGGGCTTCCTCAAGTAATGTCTCCGACAGTCAGGAGCGGTAACTTTCACTTTCTTCACCATGTCATTTTGTACCATGGCACATCATTATCAAATCATACAAATTGTCACTTTTCCTTCAGGTTTCTCCCACACTCTATGAACGTTTCTCATCCTATTAATCTCGTTATGGGATGTTAACTTTACTGAAAATCCTACCACTCCCTCCCACGGAGGAAGAAGCATAGCTACCCCTGCTTCACTACCCTCACTGCCTGTTTGTGTGGTGTGGGATGTTTTTTCTATGGTTTAGTACTTCACCTTTTCCAAGCTACATGCATGTATTCACTCTCTTTTGCCAATCCTGGATTCTTATCCATACCCCCCTCCTCTACACCTGTTTTTTCCTACCCTTTTTGCGTAGTATTGCAGTCATTCATAGCTTTGACATCCATGGGTTGGTCTCCTATGACAACCCCCTGGATTCCCACTTTGCAGTCATTTAGCTTTGATGGCCCCTGCTCTTGTGAACCTGTCGTGACAAGAAGCTTGATATACACATGTGCTTCCCATGCAATTGCATTACAAAAACACGTTCTCAACCAAAAAAATCACCCTCGCAGTTCATGCAATGATCAATCTCTGAAGGTTTACATTCCATTGCACTTTCAATATTTCCAGCTAAAAATCCACAATGCATGTTGCACTCGTCCCTATTCAACTTTCTCTCCACCACAAACAAACTCTTCAGCTCTCACTCCAATACTCTCTCCACCCACCTCCTACACCAGGGTCCTGCCCAATCAATTGCCCCTCCAGACGGAACAACCTAGTCCTTTTTGGGTGGCGACCATCCTCATTTCAAGACCTCCTGGGCCCTCATTACCGTTTTATTAGACCCATTCATTTTCAGTAAGCCAGAATAATTGCCCAAGATTTGGAGCCTCAATCATAAGAACCGGGCGCTATAATGGGTCTTAACATTCTGCACATGAATTGCAAGGAAATAGCTTCCACTAAACCTACTTTAACCTTTATGAGCTCTTACAAGTCAACCATATTCACTCAACCATGCTTAAATAAGTGCACCTTCAATCACCGAAGTCCTTGCTTTATTCTAACTTTAGCAGATGCTTCCACGCCTTTATCTCTTCCTCACCGTCCTTTCATGTTATGGGAATTGTGGTTGTAACCACCAGCAAGGCACTCTTGTATGAATCTACTACCATCATCTCTGGATGCCTAATCTCCTTTCCTTTTTCATTTGTTCAGACCATTTTTTTCAATGGTTACATTTCATGAGCTGACCCAAATGCCAAGACATCAATAACTATAGGATGACCACCATTCCTCCCTTAATATCTCCTTGTCATCCACCTTAGTATGTTACTTCAGCGTAGTCACGCGCGCCAGTAACAGGAGTCCACCCCTTGAGGTTCAGACTCTGAAAATGTCATCCCTTAGTTACGAAATCGAAACTTCAGCCACACGTTTGACCTTTTCCATTGCACACAATGGGCCTTTGCGTCCAAGTTCATCCCCATCTATCTTTATTTTAGGCTGGACTGGGTATATCAGCATGCTCAACTGCAAACCCCAAGTTCAAACATTACTCACCTCCTATTCATGTTCCGAGCATTGGATGACTTCCAAGCCAAAAACCTCACTTTTCTCATACCATCATTGTCACAACAGGGAAGCTCATTATGGGAAATGAACTCTTCCTTGCTTGATCTGCCCCTGTTCTAAAACACCATTTCAAAATTTAATAAAGAACACTAGCTCCTCAAAGATCATTTCCTCATACATCACCCATAGCAATGTGGCGTGAAGGAGGTTGAGCAAAGGCAGAAAACACAACAATGTTTGGAGCAGAAGCTAGCCTGAGCCCCTGCACTTTTGGCCCCTTCCCAAGTGTTTTTCACAAGTAGATGCCAGCTACATAGATGCTACACCTCTTGTATTCTTACTCGTCAACAAAAATATCTCCTCAAATGGAATACAAAAGGCAACTGAGCATCTGTCCTCCTCATAAAAAAGAACCCACCACTAGAATCTGGTCAAACATTCTCATCCCATGAGATGTGGATGAGTCGCTCTAAACTATGTAAAACGGTTCAAATCTTCAAGCCTATCTTAATCATGCATAAAAAAAAATCTTTTTGCGAGTCAGATGGTCTTCCTTTGGAATCACTCAAGCTCCTCATCCATTATGTCCAACTCCTTTAGTTTTGAATCCGCTTCCATTCATGAATAAAGATATGCATGTGAAATAGCTATCTATAGGCCAATCCCTCTTCTGAATATAGGGTATGAATCCTAATCAAGCTCCTTGCAACCCGGCTAACCAAGTCACTTCCAAACTTTAGTCATCGAGATAAGACTAGCTTTGTGACGAGGAAACATCTAACTCCCAGTATCACAACAAAACGACCTTCATCATTGAGTCACCTGCACATCCTCCATCCGTTTCTTCTTAGCTACATTCTCCCTTTGTTGACACTACCAGTATGCGCCTTTGCAACGTCTTGTTCTTTTCCAATTTATTCATCAAGTGGATTGAACTCTTTCATCATCTTACCACAGTAAAAATTTGAATTGAATGAGCGCATGAACTCTCCCATCACCCTCTATTCCAGAGTGTGATAAGGTTCTCCTATCGCATCGCTCCTTTTCATCCGTGTGGTGGAGCTTATTACGAACCTCCATCTCCACCACCATCATAGAATTCCCATGGCTCCTTTTATGAAAAACTCGGATGTAAAAATGACATGCATTTCTTCCTCTTATTCAATTGTAATATCTGAAAGCTTCTTGTTGCCTCCAGACTTGCGCCCATTGTGCAAAGATTTGTATTGATCACCACAAAGAAAACCGTATCCTTGTATGCATCTACACATCAAATCCAAATCAATATCTGCTTATTTTCTCTCAATCACATTGCAAGGCATCTCTTCCCCCTGATCCTTTGTTTGTACCACACATGGAACTTGGTCTTGAGAAAGATTCAAGCTTTTAAACTTTTCCGGTTTATAGAGGCTTCCATCCACGCAAAGTGATTGCAACCAACATGTTCTTTGACTCCATCTTTATCAAATACAACTATATGTATCCTCTGACACCAGTCTGTCTTCACCAACTTGACATGTTTCTCCTATACCTCCTCCCCCACACCATACCAAAGGAAGGTTAGGGTTGCGGTTTTTTGTGCACTCACATTGGCAGTGCCTGCTTGGAGAGAAAGCATGGTAAGAAAGAGACCTACATTTCTAATTGGAGCGCAAGCTACCAAGTGCATCATTTCTGTCTTCAATTTTGGAAATCCCAATGGAAGACCACCTACTTCTTCCCGCATTTTTTTCCAAGCAGGGCCACTTGTTTCATTCAGAATAGAAGACTGCTTCAAAGATTTCTATTCTTTCTGAACCAACAATCCATCTCCTAAGATCTGTTGTCCAAGATTCATCTAAGGAATGGATGACATTCATCAGGTTCTTACTCCAAGGGAATGGTCAAGATATTGGGCTTCAATGATAGGATGGATAGGTCTTGTTTGGAGGCATCAAGAATGGTAACATCATCAGGCAAACTCCATCTTCCTGGTCCATGGTGCAAGGAAGAACTCTCATTGATTCCGCTGAACAAACATCCATCTCTTGGAGACGCATTATTGCTTCAAGGATATCCTAATGCTTTGCATGTGCCTGTAATAGGTGTTTTACCATCAAAGATCTCATGGGCCTGCCAATGAAACTGAAATTCCTTTTCCCTCTTCCAAAACTATCTTCGCTTCTCCCTTTGAAAGCGAAAACATTTAAACAAACTGTTCGTACTCACCCGTGGACCATACTGCTTCACCTCCAAGGTAAAGACATTTTCTCAATCTCCACTTTTCAAGAGGGATACATGATTGGCCTTCTAGACCAGCCCGCCACCGTAGAATATTTGTTTTCACATGCATTCCTGCCCTTAAGCAAGATACATCACCATATCCTAAAGCGACATGACCTATGTCCACCGTACGAGGTGAACTGGAGGGAAAATCCCCCCAATGCACAATTTGTTTTGAAATCTATCCAAGCTAAGCACTATTTCATCCCTTATAACTTTGGAGCTGGACATAAGGGTGCACACCAAAATACAGGAATCAAAGACAAGAATCATGATTCCAACTCCTGTACAGGAATCGCGATTCTGATTTGAGGTTCCAGAATCGGGTCAGAATCGTGATGTATTACATTTGGTAAGTGGGGGCGGGGCGCAGGGGGGGGGGGGGGGGGGGGGGGNGTAGGTAGAGGGGCGGGGAGGCGGGAAAAATCAGGAAAGTTGGAGTTCAAATCCCTTTGGTGGGTTCCGAACTCCTGCCCAGGTACATGCCCTCACCTCGGATATGCCAAATGTGTCTATTCGACAGAATGGGTGGGTGGTGAGAGAAACGCTTAGCGGCTCGCCGCTACGTGTTTTTCCTGTATAACTGGCATAGGACATTGGCTGATGTACTTCTCACAGCCTTACAGATCAGACCCATCTGCCAAGTGTCCAGTGCAGGTTGACATCCAAGGATATCGAGCAGGATACGTGGGTCATGCGCGTCCAGCATGTGTTTGCCACATGCTTGGACGTGCGACAAGGCTGCCCCGTCGCACAACCAGTCTGCCTTTCCACCTCGGACAGGCTTTTCTCGTCAAATCAAACGGGGAATGATCTCCCCCACTCCATCCACCC
>SZWC01020246.1:38040-50126 GCA_023375785.1 Penium margaritaceum
CCCCCCCCCCCCCCCCCCCCCCCCCCCCCCCGCTGGCGAGCAAGGCACAAGCCAATGAGTTACTCGTCAGCGGGCAAGAAATTTTGTCGAACTGCATGGCCTCTGTTTTTCCCCCGGGACGACTCATTTTGGCCGAGCACTTGCTCGCAGCAAGTGCTGGACGAGATGGCTTGTCAGCCATCTTAAGCGTCTGTTGGTGCCTCGGCTACGTCTCACCCTCATCTTCGCATGTCCTCATCATCCCCATGTACAGCAACAACGGGTTGTGCGAGTGCCCCTACACCAAAGCAGGCCACGCTTGAGCAGGTGGATGGCCGTAACAAGCGGCTGAGCCTGGTTTGGACTGTTTTCACGACTGTGGAGATTGAGGGATAGTGGAGAGACGCGTGCCAGCTGTACCCAAATAGGAAGGGCTTGAGGGTAAGTCCAAGAAGAACTGGAGCAACACAAGTGGGATGTGGAAGCATCTCCATTTGTCGCACCATGCAAAGTGGAAGGAGCTTAAAATGCAAGAAGCAGCAAAGAACCTGAAACAGGCAACTGAGGCAGCCATGAAAACTGCCAACTTTATGGACAGCTCCAACTCTGTCACCGCCAGGTCTTGTGTAGGTGTTGGCATCGTGTTCAACAAGCAGTACTTTCACATACTTCTGTGGAAGCATGTGGTGGAAAAGAATGTCCCGTTCCCATCCATGGAGTCTATTTGGCTGCATCGTGCCTATTTGCATTTCAACCCCCTTGCATATGTGCCCAACCGCATAACCCTTGCCATTCTCATTCATCTTGGTGCCATGGCATTCCGCAAACGCCTCATCAAGATCCTTGCAGAAGTGAACAACGGGGTGTCGTTCACCACTTTCAGTTGGTAATCCAATTCCAACGTCAAGTTTCTTGGTGTCATAGCACTTTGCATCAACTGGCAGATCGAGAGCATCGCCATTGCTTTCTGTGCTCTCATAGACAGTGCCCCTGCTAAGAATTTTTTCAAGGTGTTTGCGGATGCTGTGTGAAAGTGAGGGTTGTGGGGGAAGATGTATTGCCTGACTGTGGACAATGACTCTGTGAACGACTCAATGGTTGACAACTTCCTTGTTCTCCAGAACAACTTTGAGAAGCATGGCCACATCCGATGCATGGGTCATGCAATGAACCTGGGCATTCAGGAAGTTCTTTACAAGACCGCATTGTAGGAGCAGTTGCGGACACCGTGAGACATCTGCACACTCGTGAATCGTAGCGCAAAGAGAGAGGTGTCCCTGGATGCAGCATGTGCCGCCACCAGTGTGTAGTATCTGCAGTTGCATGTCGGCACACCCAAGAGCATGTTGGAGCCATGGCTGAAAGTGAAGGCGCCGCACCTGAAGCCCAGTGGCAACGGCTGGGACCTGCTTGACTTGGTGACATCAATCTTGTAGCCTTTCAAAGGCTTCATGGAGTACATAAGTGGAAAACAGTACCCGACATTGACCCTGGCCATTCCCTTCTTCACGGTCTTCCTAGCCAAGATGCATCAGTGGCAGGTGCAATGCTTTCTACCTGTGTATTCCTTGCAATGTGTGCAATGCTTGCTGTATGTGTATTCCTTACAAACCTTGCGACCCTTACCTCACTACACGGACTCAATGCATAGACTCAACGCATGGACCGAATGCTATCTGTTTTACGTGCACAGGTGGAGGTGTTGATATGTGAATTTTGTCCTTTTGCTTCTGGTTGTGCTTTGTGTGCAATGCATACTATGTGCAGGTGAAGGTGGTCAGCACCTAGAAGAAGCAACACATGCACAAGGACCCTGATGCCACTGAGAGGCTCCGTCTTGAGCTCAAGCCAGATTTCAAAGCGGTGGTGGACAAGGTAACCAGTCAGTTGAAAGATTCCATGCAATCAGTCCGTTTAGTGAATGCAACCAGTCACTTAAATGAGTCCATGCAATCAGTCCATTTAGTGAATGCAACCAGTCAGTTTAATGAGTCAATGCAAACAGTCCGTGCATTGAGTGAATGCATTCAGTCCATCAGTGAGTGCATCAATAAAACACAATCAGTCCATCCATTCAGTATGTGCCATTACTCCATGCATTAAGTCCATCAGTGAATGCATTTTGTCCATTCTTTGAGTCAATGCATTCATTCCATGCATTTAGTCAATGCTTTCAGTCCATGCATTCAGTCAGTGCCATCAGTCCGTGCCATCAGTCCATGCATTCAGTCCATCAGTGAATGCATTCAATGCATCCATTCAGTCCATGCATTGAGTCAATGCATTGAGTCAATGCATTCAGACGCACCCAGCCAGACAGCCAGCCAGACAGCCACCCACCCACTCAACCAGCCACCCATTCAGTCCGTGACATCAGTCTATGCCATGCAATCAGTCCATGCAGTCAGTACATGCATTATTTGTTTCAATGCCTTCTATCCATGCATCAGGTCGAGAACTACGAGAAGAAGCTGTTGCTGCACCATGTTTTGGCCACAACAATTGACCCACGCTTCCGCTTCCGATTCTTTGAGAGGGTGCACAAGCTGATGGGCATTGAATCGGGAGTGGAGATGGTGATGAAAGTGGCTGAATATTTGAATCAGCAAAACAACCATGTCATGGAGCGTTGGCGTGTTGTAGCAGTTAATGCTAAAGCAGAGGCTAAGGCTACGGCTGCTGCTGCCACAGTCGCTGCCTTGGATGAGGACATGGGCGAGCCTGCAGCTACTGTGGGTGCAAGTGTTGTGAGTGGTACTGCTGCTGCACCCATGGCATCCCCTGCAACTGCAGTAAGTCAGCTTTCAAGCCCAGCAGAAGCTGCAAAGAAGGGCAGAGGGACGCATGCGAAAGACCTTCGTTGAGGCAACGATGGAGGATCCAATGTAGGAGTTGTTTGAAGAGCTTGATCCCACTGCAGTGGGGAAGGAGCCAGAATCACTTGAGATGGAGGTGGAGGTGTGGAAGAAGGAGGAACGCATCGGAGGCCACAACAACATCCTCCGATACTTCCAAGACAGTACAATGAAGTTTCCCACATTTTCTCTCTGTGCTCTTGATGTGCTTGCAGTGCCTGCCACGAACACTCCAAGTGAACACATATTCATTCTGGGAGGCCACGTTATCACAGACATCTACCACTCACTCGGCAACATGACCGTGCAAGATGTGCTCATGCTGAAAAAATAGATCAATGATCCAACACTCGTTGACTTTCCAGTTTCTCCCGATGGTGTAGTTGCACCTGAGCTGCAGGAAGTGAGCACATACAGATGGCAAGGTGCCGGGCCACAAGACGTTGGGCTGTGCGTAACCTGACAACAACGACTCTTGCAACGGCTAAAGGTCGTAGCAGTGATGAAGAATATGTAGAAAGGAATATGCAGATTGTGGCGAAGCAGAAGATGATGCACATGCCGATGAAGACGACAGCGGCGGCGATGATCAGGAATCCGACAATCAGAATGGTGATGAAACGGCAGCTGCCCTCAAGTCCTTTAATCTTGAAGACGATAATGTCGTTAAGATGAGCTAGGTAATAGTAGGCTGTAACATGGTCAGCACTTGAAACCACTGAGTTTTTCTATGCGTTGATTTCCATGTAGGAAGTTGGAAAGTGGAGTAGGGGGGAGAGGGGGAGGGCAGGGCCTCCATGGCACTATCCCTTAAAACATCTTAACATTGTCAATTCTGCTGTCCACAGCTTCCAATGACTAGTTATGTTTGCAAAAAGTATGTTTCCCTTCAAGCCATGCTCTTCTTTATGTAGAATGAAGATAAGCACATTGTGCTGTGACAGCTAAATATTTTATGCATGCAACACATGAAAACAATGATGCATAGTAGAAAACCCAAGTTCAATAAGTGAGTGAAACAACAAGGCAAATGCCATGTTCAACACATCGACATGAATGTAATGTGTGGAGCTCATTACGATGTGCAATATGTACATTTTAGGCATTAGAAGAAACACATACATGACTAACTTGTGTACTGAGTGTCTTAGTGCACATTTGACTAGTGTTGTGACAACACATTTAAAAAGTTAATGTATTTGAGTGGAGCAGTAGTAAAACTAACCTAGCACTACAAGTTGTGAATGTGGGGAATCGTGATTCCAGGAAAACAATAATCATAAATCTTCTAAAGACGGAGTCTTGAGTTTTTACACACAAGAATCATGGGTCTGAATGCGTTGGAATCGCGATTCGTAGCAATGGCGATTCTAGTCTAAGAATTCAGGCTCAGAGTCTACTAGCTTGGTATGAATTGCAAAGCCAATTCTATGCCAAGAATCCGTTGGTTTTTGCACATCTCTCATTGTGCTCTGTTGCGTTCTCCCGGCTTGCATACATCGGCGTGCGGATACCTGACGACGAGACTCGACGCTCCTAGAGTGTCGTCCGGTGGGGCCGACGCACGCTGAAGCCTACTCGCAGTTGGCTGGAGCCTCCTCCCTCCGGCGACGTGCTCAGCTCCATCGGCAGGCCTCCCCGCTGGTCGGGCCGCCGGCGGTAACTGCCACCGCAGATGCCGTCTGCGTGCTCCCATTGCTTTTTCTGACTATGCCGTAGCGTCTGCAGCATCATGCTCTGCCTACGGTCCGTGTCTCTTGCTGCGTGGCACTGCTTATCATCCGCAGCCGTCGGTGCCCCTGTTCCCTTCACCGGAACAGTCCTCCTTATATCCAAGCTCCGGCGCCATCACTCCGCACTCAGTCTACACTCCCGGGTTTTCCACGTGCAAGCGTCAGCTGGAGCAGTTCATCCCGCTTCAGCTCGGCCTGCCTCGTCCTCCCTCCCAGGGAAGTGCGAGTTGCGTCACCTCCTACTCGTCCCCATTGACCTGCATGACTGAGCTTGAGCTGCGGTTGTGTCCTACTTCCTCGTTTGTCTTGCCATCCCCTGTGATCTCCTCTGTCCCCTTTCGTGACGATGTTGCGTGCCTTGATGATTGGCAGTCTCAGTTTGCACCCCCTTCCACCGCGTCCGCGTCTCTTGCTTGTTGCCATGTGACTATCAGTGATCTGGCGACACCGGTCCAGGACCCTACCAAGACCTGGATCATCGACTCTGGAGCCACGCATCACATGACGGCCTCTCGCCAGGCCTTTTAGTATGCTTGGTCCTGTTGGCAATGTCTCCGAGGTCGAGACGGGCTCCAAACAGGTGTTACCTGTCTGCTGTGTTGGTGTCATTCGTTTCTGTGGTCCTTTCGGCGATATCTTCTTGACCGATGTCCTCTTTGTCCCAGGTCTTGAGCTCAGCCTTCTTTCTGTCACTATCCTTGATCGCATGAGCATGGACATTGTGCACTCGCGTTGTGTTGGCATTATGTTGTTGCGCCCGTCCGGTCTTGTCGTTTTGCACGCCACCGCCCGTGGCAACCTTTGGCATGTACCTCGTCTGTCCTCCTCTCCTTCTGTCTCCTCCTCGTCGGCCGCCACTGGCCACGTGTTCGTCACTAGCACGCTCTCTCCACAGCACACCCGACTCTTGCACCGCCGCCTTTGCCAAATCCACTCTACTGCCATAGACAGCATGCTCCACACCCAGCCAGCCAAAGGCCTTGACCCGGAGACTTTCCCTCTCCCGTGCCCCACAGAGTGCGTTGATTGCGCTCAAGGCAAGATGCACCGGTCCACATACCCTATGTCCTCCTCCCGTGCATCCGCCCCTCTAGACCTCATCCATTCCGATGTCATGGGTCCTCTCCCTACCAAGTCTGTTGGAGAGCACGACCGCTCTTTCCTCACCCTCACGGACGACTACTCCCGCTAACTCTGGGTCTTCTGCCTTCGGCAAAAGAGCGATGTTGCTCGTGCCATTCGGGACTGGATTGTCCTTGCAGAGCGCGAGTGTAGTCGATCCCTTCGCCGCTTCCGTTCCGATCGCGGTGGTGAGTACATGGGCGAGACCACGAATTTCCTCGCCTCCCGTGGTATCCACCATGAGACATCCGCACCATATACGCCCGCCCATAACGGCGTCTTCGAGCGGTGGAACTGTACCATGGCTGACGCCATCCGCACCATGCGGGTTGGGTCTGGCCTCTCCGATGGCTTCTATTTTGAAGCCATGGCCTACATGACGTGGGTCCCGAACCGGATTCCCCACGGACCCCTTCCCCGTCAGTCCACGCTATACTCGCACTACTGCGGTCAACGCGCCGACCTCCACCCTGCTCGCGTCTGGAGCTACGTGGCCATTGTGTGGCTGCCCGTCACGTAGCAGGACGGCAAGCTCGCCCCTTGCGGGCTTTCTTGCACCTTTCTCGGTGTCTCGCGACAGTCCAAAGCTTGGCGCTTCTGGGATCCCTCCCGACACTGCATCATCGATTCCTACGATGCCCTCTTCTTTGAGGAGCTGTTTCCACGCGATCTCGTTCGCTCCGGCTTGTCGATGTCCCTCCCGTCGCGTGGGGGAGGGGTGTGTCCGTCCTCTGTCTTACCGTTTCTGGGAGGCACATCACTTCGTCCCTCCGAGCCAGCAGCCCGAGTTGCGCCCACTAGTCCCTCTGGGCCAGCCGCCCCATTCGTGTCCACTGGTCCCTCCAGGCCGGCCGCGCTAGTCGCCTCCACTGGTCCCTCCGGGCTAGCCGCCCCAGTCGCGTCCACTAGTCCCTCAAGGCCGGCCGCCCCAGTCCCCTCCACTGGTCCCTCCTGGCCAGCCGCCCTAGTCGCGTCCAATGGTCCCTCCGGGCCGGCCGCCCCAGTCGCGTCCACTGGTCCCTCCAGGCCGGCCACCCCAGTCGCGTCCACTGGTCCCTCCGGGTCGGCCGCCCCAGTCGCGTCCACTGGTCCCTCCGGGCTGGCCGCCCTAGTCGCGTCCACTGGTCCCTCCGGGTCGGCCGCCCCAGTCGCATCCACTAGTCCCTCTGGGCCGGCCGCCCCAATCGCGTCCACTTGTCCCTCTGGGCCATCCGCCCCAATCACGGCCGCCGGCCCGGCCCCAGTCGAGTCCGCTGGTCCCTCTGGGCCAGCAGCCCCAGTCTCGTCTGCTAGTCCCTCCGGGCCAGCAACCCCGTCCGCCTCCGTCGGCCCTTCAGACTCGGTGCCATCTCTTGCCCTGCCGCGCTACACGCGTGGCCCAGGTGGCAGCCTTCGACCCAGATCGTTAGTGCGCGCGCAGACCACAGCACCTCGCCCAGTGGCGTCTCGGTCCCCTGTCGCGCCACGTATCTCTTCCACTCCTACGGTCGTGAGTGGGGACCCTGGCACTAAGGCCCTCGGCCTAACCACTTTGGCCATCATTGCAGACCTTTATCCTAGCTATACACTGGGCTACGCCATGCTTCATCACGAGCATCGGCATGCTGTCGTGGCTGCACTTGCACGCATCCCACCTGGAGCTCGAGATGCACACGCTCTCTCAGTCCGCTCCATAGCACGCCCGGAAGACCCTGCCACCCTGCGCGAGGCTCGAGCCTCTCCTGAGGCCGCACACTGGGATGATGCCTGCTTTGACGAGCTCACTGCTATCTGACATCACCACGTGTATGACCTCGTCGACCTCCCCCCGGGTCGGAAGGCCATCGGTGCCAAGTGGGTCTTTCAGCACAAGTGGAAGCCCGACGGTTCCTTGCACAAGTACAAGGCTCGCCTCACCACCAGCGGGTTTGCTCAGGTCTCTGGGGTCGGTTACGGCTAGATGTTTGCCCCAGTTTCCCGGTTTTTCATGAGCCGGGCGCTCTTCAGCCTAGTTGCCCATCATGGATGGGAGCTGCATCAGATGGACGTGAGTAACGCCTGCAGTGGGCTACACCGACACTGACTATGCCGGCAGTCAAGACAGCAAGAGCCGCACAAGCTAGATTTTTCTGATCGGCAACACGGCTGTGTCCTGGCGTAATGGAAAATGGAGGTGCATGGCACGTAGCACTGTTGAGGCTGAATACGTGGCCCTTGGCTCAGGCGTGTGTGAGAGAGTGTGGTTGCGTAGTCTGTTGTCCGAGTTGCGTCAGTCTGTCGCATCCATCACGTTTCTTTGTGACAATGAGAGTGCCATGGCCATCGCCGACAATAACGGTGTGCATCACACACGTACAATGCACATCAACGTTAAGTATCACTATGTGCCTTCACTGTTGCATGACGGCAACATCAACATTGTGTGCATTAAGACAGCACGACAGCTGGCTGACTTCTTGACCAAAGCCCTGAAGCGCGACTCGTTTGAAAAGGCCTTGAGTTCGGTTGGCGTATGTCCGTGAGTGGCTCTCGTTGTCCCTGCCTACGTCTCTGCGTGCCTTGGTGGAGTCTGGTTGTTGACTATGTCTCTGTCCGCCCATGTGCACTACGCCTGTGAGTCATGGGGGAGTGTTGGTTTTTGCGCATCTCTCATTGTGCTCTGTTTTGTTCTCCTGGCTTGCGTACATCGGCGTGCACATGACTGACAGTGAGACTCAACGCTGCTGGAGTGTCGTCCGGTGGAGCTGACGCACGCTGAGGCCTACTCGCAGTTGGTTGGAGCCTTCTCCCTCCGGCGATGTGCTCAGCTCCATCGGCAGGCCTCCTCGTTGGTCCGGCCGCCGGCAGTCACTGCCACCGCAAATGACGTCTGCGTGCTCTCATTGCTTGTTCTGACTATGCCGTCGCGTCTGCAGCATCATGCTCTGTCTAGAGTCCTCGTCTCTTGCTGCGTGGCACTGTTTGGCTTCGTGGACTGTCAAGGGCACTACCTAGGCTCGGGCAGCCATAACTCTTTGCTTCTATTTTTCTAGCTGATTCTGACCGCACGACTGCGTTCGCAGCGTTGGTATCATGGTATGGTCCAATTTTCAGGCAAAACGGACGACGCCCAGGTCCGGGTTGTTGGACGTCTGGCAGGGCTCACGGAGAAAACCCTGCCAGCCAGAAAATAGGTCTAGGAATGTTTTCTGATTGGCTGGTTAGCTGAGTAACAAGTTTTGCACTTGTGGGGGGAGCTAGAACTTGGAGGGGTCTCCCATTGTTGCTCTTTCTTCATTCCTAATCAGTCACTTTCAGTTTTCAACTGCTTTCTGGCGCTAACACTGGCGCGGGTGTTTCTGAGTAACAAACCCAGAGCTTCCAGACTTACTCCCTAGAGCAGTAGCCTGAGGGGGTAGCAGACTTCAGCACTAGCATGGAAGCCCGCAAGCTGCATCAACAGCGCTGCTGCCCCAACCTGATGCCTAGTCTTCCCTTTTGAATCAACAATTTGTCTTGGTGTGCACCCTTAGCAAGACATGTCTAGACCATGTTCCACTTCCAGCTTATCCCTCGCACTCACCACACCTGGTCCCATTTCAATATGTCAAGTGGTTTGACGTTTTTTTTGGAGGAGTAAAAAGAAAAAAGAAAAAAAATGTGTCCTTCATCGACCATTTCCACTCATGGAGAGTGTGCAGAGACTTTTTCCCTACATCTTTCCCGTTGTCCCTCGCATATCTTCTTAGATAACTTTGGAAAACCTCAATGAATATAAATCAAAGGTATCTTTCATGCTTCAAAAGGAAAGAAAAAAAAGGCACATCTGGCTTTTTTCCCCCTTGCAGACTGGAATCAATCGTAACTTTTCCACGAACCTCATTGTGAATCATATTCTTCTCAGAAGGTGAATCAGGTGTTATTTTTTAAGCCTATTCAAATCATGGTGGAAAAATCCAAGTCTTGAATCTCCTGATGGTCATGTCACCTGGGCTTGTTCAGTGCTGAGGTAGCCCCCCCCCGCCCCCCCACCCTCCTTAGTGGGTCAAGACCAGAGGTCAAAAAACAAAAGTTGTGTAGATCCGGTTCAGCTTTCTGGTTAAACGACGCCACGGCCAGATTCTTGAGGTTGAGCGCCAAGCTGCAGTGGCACAATGCATAGCCACGTCTCTCTGCAGCCAAGCAATCACAGAGGTCCTCTGATCCGGTCGATTAAAGATGACTTCGCAAACTTGCAGATGTCCATTTCCAGGTCGTCAATTGTTGCGAACAGGTGAAGGGTATGGATGGCGCAATGGGATTTTGCCTCAACTCCATCGAAGAGAAACGCTTGCAGAGGCCAGCAAACTTCCTCGAGGTTAGCCGCTGCGGCTTCTGCCCCGGAGCTAAAAAACATGGAGGCAGTCCGCTGGCCTGCGGGGACCAGCGCGAGGGCATGTCATTTTCCTGTCGCCACATCCGCACTGGGGATGGTCAAGTCGAGTCAGCAGGGACTCATTCAGAGGAGAAAGAGATCCTTTTTCCCAGATGGGGATCATGGTGGTGAGACGTCATCCTCGCCAACGGAGCACACTGGTGGTTTTTGTTGACGGTGGCCTCCATCTCCCTGCCCTTTCTTCAAGCGTGGCCTGCTTCCTGGGATGTGCACAGGTTGCTCTGGAATTATGTTGCATTCTGACGACGCTCCGACGTTTGCAACGCAACGGCGTCGTTGCGGGTCCAGTTTGCAGGGTCCCAGGTGACGACGACGATTCGGACCCGCGTCACCATACGGTGGAGGACTGGTTCGCTTGCAGAAGCCTTGTCTGGGAGCGACCGGCCGGTTTACCGGTCACTGTCATATAAGACGGCCTGTCTGAGTAATGAGTTCTCTCGCTTCCCTCACACAGCCGTGAGGGAATGGTCGAATACGAAAAACGCCGCAACGACGCCTTACGTAGTGGATTTTCTGTCTTTTTTTTTCAAAAACGTCAATGAGGTTACGATCTGCAGACCAGTCCAGCACACGTGTGAAATCTTGGCAGGAAGAGTTGAAGCCGAACACACTAGTTATTTTTGCGTGCCCTGAACATATCCGTGAGCAAGGTTTATGCTTCTGGTAGAAAAGTGTCTAGGTTTACGGCAAACCCGGTATGAACCAAATCAGGAAACACCAGCTTAAGATGGAGAAACAATGTTTCTAAGTTTTTCATGGTTAAGAAATAATTCACAGATATTTTTTATGTGATGTTTCTGACATCAATGCTCGCAACGAAAGTTGTGACAAGGGGAAATGCACCAATGACAACACAATAAAGGAATCATGAACAAAAAAAAAACAAAAAAAACATACATATGAATGAAAATAACCGTAAAACGGTAAACATAAAAAAATAGATAAATACATAAAGAAAGTCATGTACAAGGATGTAGACATGAAATGGACTTAAACTTAGACATACACATAGACGTAGACATAAAAATCGAAACAGACACATTGACACATAGACGTACAGACGGGCATGGAAATAGACATAGACATTGACATAAGCATAGACAACGACATAGACTTAGATATAGACATAGACTTGGACATAGACATCAACATACACATAGACGACGGATAGACATAGACATAGACATAGACATAGACATAGACATAGGCATGGACATAGACATAGACATAGGCATAGACATAAACAAAGACATAAACATAGACATAGACATAGACTTAGAATTAGATATAGACATAGACATAGACATACCCAAAGACATAGACACTGACATAGACACAGACACAGACACAGACACAGACACAGACAGAGACACAGACATAGACACACACACAGAAATAGACATAGACATAGACATAGACATAGACATAGACATAGACATAGACATAGACATAGACATAGACATAGACATAGACATAGACATAGACATAGACATAGACATAGACATAGACATAGATATAGATATAGATATAGATATAGAGATAGATATAGATATAGATATAGATCTAGATATAGATATAGATATAGATATAGATATAGATATAGATGTAGATATAGATATAGACATAGACATAGACATAGACATAGACATAGACATAGACATAGACATAGACATAGACATAGACATAGACATAGACATAGACACAGACATAGACATAGACATAGACATAGAAATAGACATAGGCATAGACATAGATATAGATACAGATACACATACAAAAAGAATACAGATTCAGATATAGATATAGATATAGATATAGATATAGAGATAGATATAGATATGGATATATGTATAAACATATAGATGTAGATATAGATCTAGATATAGATATAGATATAGATATAGATAAAGATATAGATATGGATATGGATATAGATATGGATATAGATATAGATATAGATATAGATATAGATATAGATATAGATATAGATATAGATATAGATAT
>SZWC01020248.1:37221-50124 GCA_023375785.1 Penium margaritaceum
TTCAACCACCTTTGAGAACCGTATTCACAAGTGTCACAACCTTTCGGTTCACTTCTCAACGCATCAGGATTTATCAAGATTTATAAAGATGCATTTTGCATCTTTGCCGTCGATCTTCGTAGCCCTCCTATTCCTCGATGGAGCTTCTCAATCTAACCACCCATGACGTGATTCCATACGTGCCGTTCGATAATCGACTTGACGACCCTGACTTCCTCTCATTTGTAACTCGACACTCGTATATATGTGTTCAATCATTTTGACACTCGTCAACAAAGTACACTTACCTCTAATTACAGGTTGCTCAATTGTCAAAAAATCTCAAACCATGTTCTACCTTGAAATTCATACCTGTTTACCATCGATGCTCCGCTCGGCATAACACTTGGCATCAGAGCTCAGCCGTGTAGGAAACGCATCTGACTACTTTATGCATCAGGAGGACTGCCTCACACAAGTGGACAGGGCTTCTTGCACGCCCAGACATTACAGACTTTGCGGCTACAATGTGAAGTAAACGAGTTCACCCGACAACCAGTAGCAGGTCTTTGGCGACGACTTCGATGATGGAGGGTCAGAACGTGTCCGTGCACGTGAACCCTGAGGCATGACAGGCTATGTGGCAGCTGGATGAGTCACGCCTGTTCTGACGGCAAATCCGGCCACAGATCCAACAGCGGTAAGCCAGCCATCCCTACCGACAGCCTTAACGTCTACAATAGGAATGGCAGGTGGCATCCCAACCGACAACCTTAACGTCTCACATAGTCAACCGCTGCCCTTTTGCCCTTGGAGTATACCAACCTACAATGGCAAGACGCAGTGATGCCACTAACCAACTGAAGCGAATTCTCGAGTATAATGCTTGCACGTTTACGACGTTTGAACAAAAAGTGAGACGCTCGGTACAAACTCTAGCACCTTCGTCAGCAATCCAACGTGGCATAGTACACGTGAAGATTCCGAGAGAGTATCACTCGTGCAGGCATCACCCCCAATGAACTCTGTTTTAATAGAAACAATGGCCTCAAACGGAACATCCGGTGAGCAATCGTAGTTTTTTGCATCCATAATGACTAACCATGGATTATCGTAGCAGCAAAAAGGATCGACGATAACGACTACAACGTTCAGATCCAGGAATCCTATGGCCAGCAACCTCTTGTGTGGCTGACGACCTCCTAATCACAATAACTGTGCGAATGCAAAAATCCAGTCGTGGGACTCCTTGACTCTGATGGAATTGGACATCGTCAACCAAAAAGGCATGCTCTTATGCTACAAGTATGCAAAATTTGGGCACATTTCTTGAAACTGCAAAAACAAGCAGTAGGCCCGAAGGGAGGGATGTCACAAAAAAATGAGTTACAAAATGGCAAGTGACAGGAGTGAGGGGCGCGACTCTTATCGGAGAGGAGCTATCTTTGTCAAACGATCCCCCATCAAAACGGCTCACAATGCCGTACAGAGTTTATGAGATCCCTAAGTACGACGAGGGATACGGGGATGACCAACCGATGATACTACTACAAGTGCAACCCCGAGGTTGCAAAAATCACAGGACAGTGCCAGCACGATTAGATGGAGTGGCCTATCATAGTTTTGTGAGTAATAGCATGGTTTAAAACCTGAGTTTGCGAGCCTAACCAGGGGTGTTTGAAAGAAAAACCTTCAATGGAAGATTGGAGATACGGAGACTCCGAGAAAAAGAACGACTACAAGTGGGAGACTTGCACGACGTAACGGTCTGGAGGTCATGTCCAATGAGTGATCGAACAATCAATCTCGGATGCAATTTTGTGTACCAATACATTCCGCAGATCAACTGAAAAAGTGGCATTGCCTACGTGGAAATCAACTGTTCCAAGCAAAAACTCCTAAGCGTAGTGCAAAAAACGACAACCTGTGCATAAGATACCGCTCAAAGTGGCCGAGCACAGTGTACAATAAGGGGCTAATGCATGGCTAACAATTTTTAAGCCGATGGAGGAAGCAAAAGAGGCGACAACTTACTCATTAGCCTCATCAGCCTCATCGACCTCGTTGGCATGAACAAAGTTTGTGATGGCTCCCGAGGAATTGGCACCTCTCATCTGAGAATTTGCGCACCTCTTCCCTGACGAAATCCCAAAACCATGCCACCTCAACGTGACATCAACCATCGCATAAAAAAAAAAGCAAGCAGCCTACTCACCATTTGAGGAGCCTATCGGATGAGCAACCATAAGCCAACGGAGCTGAAAAATCATCTCGACGATATGCCCATCCATGTCACCATGCGTTGCACTAGTACTGTTTGTAAAATAGAAAACAGGTGAAATGCGAATGTGCGTGGACTACCAGGCATTAAACAACGCCACCATCAAGAACTGCTACCCTCTCCTTTGAGTTGACGAGCTTTTTAACCAACTCAAAGGACCTCAAATCTTCAGTAAAATGGACTTCAGTGTAGCGATTATCACCATTTCCACGTGGCAGACATTGACATTGAGAAGACAACATTCTGAACACACTACACAAATTTCAAGATCACGGCTATGCCGTTTGGACCCACGAATGCTTCAGCAATGTTCATGGCAGCAATGAACAATATTTTCCACCCTTTACCTCAAGGAATTTGCCGTGGTCTATCTCAAAAACATACTAGTGCATAGCCGCACCCCAGAGAAGTACGACGGACATCTCTGAAAATTCCTCAAAGTTTTAGAAAGAGAGAAATTCTTTGGACATCTTTTGAAGTGTGACTTTGGTTGCCGTTAGTTCAAGTTTTGGATCATTTCATAAACAGCGAGCGGGTCACCATGGATCCGAAAAAATGGCAGAAGTCACTGATTGGCCAACATCGACCAACATCCAAGAAATTCAAGTTTCCCTTGGCTTTTACAATGGCTGTCAGCCTTTTGTACTAGATCAGGCCTGTGTGACATTGCGTCTCTCCGACCTCACTTGAAAAGAAAACGAGCAGTGTTGGGGATACAACAAACAAGATGCATTCACAGCTCTGTGAAACACTCTTACCTCATCACCATCCCTACGATTGGATAATCCAACGATTGACTACATCATGGCTACGGACACATCCGACCGAGCTATTGGCACGGTTCTCTTACTGAATCATGGCCAAAAAGAGCAACCGGTTGCATATATGTTGCGAAAGCTGTGCAAACCTAAAATAAACTACGGTCTGCACAAAAAGGAAATATTGGTGGTTGTGCAAGCATTTGAGACGTGGCGGTACTATCTTGGATGTCATGGATGCATTGTACGCGCCGGCCATCATGCAATAAAAGATTTGAAGATGCAGCTGAACCTCAATCGACGTCAAATCCGATGGATGGAGTTTCTCGAATCTGGGTTCCACTACGGTATTGAGCATCGGCCGGGTAAAACCAACCCAACAGATGCGCTCAGCTGCCAACCAAGCTTAATGGCTAAGAGAGTAACACTTCAACTTCAATAAGATCCATGTATTGAGCATTTATTCACACAAGACTATGACCACCATAGCGGATACGACAAGTCCAAGTTTTGGAACGACACACCCTATTTGCGACGACGATTCACTCGCCAGGTTGTTGTACCTCCGTACGACGAATTCCACCACATGATGCTCGAGAAGTGCCACGACACCGGTCCTGGTGGACATTTTGGAGAAGACAAGACGTTGAAGAAGTTGGAGAATCACTACTGGTGGGACAAGATGCAAACCGAAGTGGCCAACTTCTGCAAATCATGACACGTGTAAGCGATCAAAAATCTTGTTGGACTTGGCCACCTGGACTTCCGCAACTGCTACCCATTCTTATGGAACTGTCGACTCCCATGTCCATGGACTTCGTCTCGAGACTACCAATCACACCCGAGGGATATGAAGCAATCGTCGTGGTTGTCGACAGATTTTCCAAAATGTCCCACTTAATCCCGACGACAACAACCGTCACTGCCAAAGGAGGAGCACGACTGTTTTTAAACAACATCATACAATTACACTACGTGCCAAGAATCATCACAAGCGATAGGGACGGTCGATTTACCAGTCGTTTCTGACACGAACTGAAAACTCTCTACGGCAGTCGGATCTAGCTTTCCACGGCGTTCTACCATAAAACCGAATGCCAAATTGAGCGGACCAATCAAACGCTCGAAAAAAAATGCAAAAATTATACAAACCACACAAGACTGATGGGGCAGCAACACTCCCGACCGCCAAAATCGCATCCAACTCGGCGACATCTAGCGTATTGTCCCTTACATTCAACTATATTTTTAAATTGTATTACACTCGACTATATTTTTCAGCCATCTCATTTTGGACCTGTTTCATCCAAAACCCCTGGGTTTTGTTGATGTCTGATTTTGGTCAAAATTCTTGTTCAGTCCTTGGTCTGTACTTAGAATTCCGGTTTTCAAGTCTCCGAACTTGAGAAAGACACAACGAAGTTGCATTTTCCAGCTTGCTCCGCACATAGTCTCGATGCTCCATTTGCGTTTTGCAGACTCCCAGGTCCATGTGACATCCCCATCGTCACAGGTTTGTGTGCAAAAGTGCAGGTATTACATTCCGCCGGCAGTCCTTGGCGCACCTCGTGATTTTAGTCCACAAGACCAAAATTATTTAGGTGCTTGAATGGTCGGAGGAAAAATAGTTATTTGAGTTGAATACATGGGGCACCACACTGTTGGTTTTTGCGCTCAATGTGCTCTGTTGTGTCCTCCCGGCTTGTGTACATCGGCGTGCAGATGACTGACGGCGAGACTCGACGCTGATGGAGTGTCGTCCGATGGAGCCGACGCACGCTGAGGTCGTCTTGCAGTTCGCTGGAGCCCCCTCTCTTCGGCGACGTGTTCAGCTCCATCGGCAGGCCTCCTCGGCGGTCGCGCTGCCGGCAGTCACTGCCACCGCAGTCGCTGTCTGCATGCGTCCAGTGCGTACTGTCCTGCCTGCGTCGTCATGCGCTGCCTAGGGTCCCAGTTGCATGTTGCTTGGCCCTGTTTGGCAACATAAACCGTCGTGGGCACTGCCTGGGTTCAGGCTGCCATAACTCCTTGCAGCTATTTTTCTAGCAGATTCTGACCGCACGGCTGCGTTTGCAGCGTCGGTATTATGGTATGGTCCAGTTTTCAGGCAAAACGGACGACGCCCGGGTTTTGGGTTGTCGGCCGTCTGGCAGGCCTCACCAAGAAAACCTGCCAGCCTGAAATTAGCTATTTTCTGATTGGTTGATGAACTGAGTAACAAGCTCTACAGAGCTGGGGGGGGCTTGAACTTGGAGGGGTCCCCCATTGCTATTCATTCTTATTTCCTAATCAGTTACTATCAGTTTTCAGCTGCTTTCTGGCGCTAACTCTGGCGCGCGCGTTTCTGAGTAACAAACTCAGAGCTTCCAGACTTAGACTCTAGAGCAGCAGACTGAGGGGGCAGCTGACTTAAGCAACTAGCGTGGAAGCCCGCACGCTGCATCAAGAACGCTACTTCCCCAACCTGCTGCATAGTTTTCCTTTTTGGTATCAGAGCCTGAGCGTAACAGCAGCAGCAGAAGACTAGCGAACAGGTGCCAGACAACGCCGGCGGACCTCCATACGCGCCAGTGCAGGGGAAATGCTGCCGGATTTTTTCCGACAGAATTGACCCTCCTGGTGGCGGCGTCAGATTTTTTCCCACGGCCACTGGGCCAGGGGAAATGCTGCCAATTTTTTTTCGGCAGCACTGACCCCCACGCGTGACACGAGGAGGTGAGCGGTGGGCAGCGTCTGACATCTGTGGGTGACGAGGCACGCGCCAACGTCATCCAGGAGCAGTGACTGGCACCACCAACAGCAACAGGCAGAAGCAGCAGCTCGCAGCAGCCCGCAGCAGCAACAGCTCGCAGCAGCAGCAGCAGCAGCCCGCAGCAGCAGCAGCAGCAACAGCGTGCAGCAGCAGTAGCAGCCCGCTGCAGCAGCCTGCAACAGCAGCAGGCAGCAGCCGCAGCATGCAGCAGCTGCAGCAGCGTGCAGCAGCAGCAGCGGGCTGCAGCAGCTGCTGCAGCGAGCTGCAGCAGCCGCCACCTGCTGCAACAGCAGCAGCGAGCAGTAGCTGGCAGCTGCCAGCCGCGGCTGCTGCTGCCCGCTGCTCGCAGCGAGCGAGCAGCGAACAGTAGCCCGCTGCTGCCAGCAAGCAGCAGCTCGCTGCTGCTAGGCGAGCAGCAGCCCGCTGCTCATAGCAGACAGCGGGCTGCTGCCCGCTGTGACAAAGAAAACAAGAAAAAAAAGAAAAAAGGGCCCAAAAAAATTCCCCACCCCCGCAGCTCGCTATAGCAGCCTGGAGCTGCAACGAGCAGCTGCTACAGCACGTAGCAGCTGCAGCAGCGCTCGGCATCAGCAGCGAGCTGCAGCAGCGCTCGGCATAAGCAACGAGCTGCAGCAGCTTGCTGTTGCAGCAGCAGTAGCCATAGCAGCTGCTGCAACTCGCAACACCAGTAGTTTCAGCAGCAACTGCAGCAGCATCAGCAATAGCAGCAGCAGCTGTAGCAACCGTAGCAGCAGCAGCAGCAATAGCAGCAGCAGCAGCAGTAGCAACAAACAGTTGCAGCAGCAGCAGCAGCAGCAGTAGCAACAGTAGCAGCAGCAGTAGCAGCAGCAGCAGCAGTAGGGGCTGCAGCAGCATCAGCACCAACAGCAGCAGCGGCGGCCCCAACATTCGACGCTGCTGACATCAGCACCCTTCTGCTGAGGTCACTGCTGACATCACTGCTGACGTCATAAAAAAAAACCACAAAAAAAGGAGTGAAAAAGGGGGGGGGGAGAAAGGAAAGGGGGAAGGCAACCCAAGGGGTGGATAGAACTCCCACCACCCCTTTTGCTGACATCAGCCAACAAAAAAAGAAAACAAGCGGCACCACACCATGGCCGGTACCCCTAGTGAGGAGGGGTCCTCCTCTGTTGGGGGGACCCCTACCCCTCCTTTCTTACAGCGCTTGCAGCAGCAGCAGCAGTAGCAGCAGCAGCAGCCGCCGCCGCCGCCGTAACAGCAGCAGCAGTAGCAGCTGCAGCCCACTGGTGTCGTCGGCGGCAATCCTGACCCCCTCGCTGCTCTTTAGCAACAGCTTGCCGCCTTGACGCAGCAGCTTGCAGCGCTACAACCGATAGCCGCCCAGACTGCCACCAGTGTGCCACCGTCATTCGTCCCTCCAGGGCACACCAGCCCAGTGGTGTCTGCTGCCACGTACTATCTGGCACAGCAGCAGACTCAGCGCCAGCGGCAGATAGTCACTTCCGTTCTTGGCCCCACTCTAGGTGCCGAGCGTAGGCAGAAGGACTTTGAGACGCCGCCGCCGCCGCTTCAGGCCGGCAAGCAGTTCCGAAGCTGGGAGCTTAGCTTCCGGATCTGGGCGCAGGGTGAGGGCCTGTGGGCATACTACACCCTCCCTTACGACTCCACCCAGGCTGACCAGTTGTATGACGCTGGTCGTGCCGTCCGTGCCCTTGTCCCAGTCGCCCCTCCTGCTTCCCTCCTGGCCCTAGAGCCTTTCCTCGGTGATTTTACCGCCGGTGCCGTACCAGACCCTGCAGCCGCATGGCACGTCCTCACGAGACCCCATCGTCGTCTGCTCCGAGAGTTCAACTCCCTGCACATGGAGGAGACCGAGACGGTCACTACCTATTGGCAGCGGGCAGAGGACATCTTACGTCGTCTCGGCACATCTGCTCCACCCCCTCTGTCCGCGCTCCTCACCATCAAGCGCGGCGCCATTAGCGCGTACGCGGACGTCTTCGTGCACTACCCCTAGGACGTCCTATCCACCATGGCAGCCCAGGGCACCCTCATGCCGTGGACATACGAGCTCTTCCTCCGCATTGAGGAAGCTCGCCAAGAGTCCCAGCCCCCGCATTGAGGAACATGCCACAGGTTGCCACCGCCCGTGGCAACCTGTGGCATGTTCCTCGCCTCTCCTCCTCTCCTCCCGTCTCCTCCCCGTCGGCTGCCATAGGCCATGTGTTTGTCAACAGTACACTTTCTCCTCAGCACACCCGCCTCTTGCACCGCCGCCTTTGCCACGTCCACTCTGCCGCCGTAGAGAGCATGCTTCGCACCCAGCCGGCCAAGGGCCTTGACCCGAAGACTTTCCCTCTCCCGTGTCCCACTGAGTGCATTGACTGCGCTCAGGGGAAGATGCACCGGTCCACATACCCCTTGTCCTCCTCCCGTGCATCCGCCCCCCTTGACCTTGTCCACTCGGACGTCATGGGTCCTCTCCCCACCGAGTCCGTCGGCGAGCATGGCCGCTATGTCCTCACCCTTACGGATGACTATTCTCGCTACCGCTGGGTCTTCTGCCTCCGACAGAAGAGCGATGTCACCCGAGCCATTCAAGACTGGCTCGTCCTTGCAGAACATGAGTGTGGCCACCCCCTCCGCCGCTTTCGATCCGATCGCGGCGGAGAGTACATGGGTGACACCACGACCTTTCTCGCCTCCCGCGGGATCCACCATGAGACGTCTGCGCCTTACACACCCGCCCAGAACGGCGTGTCCGAGCGGTGGAACCGCACCATGGCCGATGCCATCCGCACCATGCGGGTCGAGTCAGGTCTCTCCGATGGCTTCAATTTTGAAGCCATGTCCTACATGACCTGGGTTTGGAACCGGGTTCCCCACGGTCCCCTTCCCCACCAGTCCACACCATACCAGCACTGGTGCGGTTGACGCGCTAACCTCCGTCTGGCTCGCGTCTGGGGCTGCGTGGCCATTGTGTGGCTGCCCGCCCCCCAGCAGGGCGGCAAGCTTACCCCCCGCGGACGCCCCTGCACCTTCCTCGGTGTGTCTCGTCAGTCCAAGGCCTGGCGCTTCTGGGACCCATCTCAACACTGCATCGTCGAGTCCCGCGATGCCCTGTTCTTCGAGGATCTATTCTCCCGCGACCTCATACGCTCCGGCTCGTCTGTGTCCCTCCCGTGGTGTGGGGGAGTGGTGAGTCCGTCCTCCGTCCTGTCGCCTCCGGGTGACACATCACTCTGTCCCTCTGAGCCGGTAGCGACTGTCGCGTCCTCTGGCCCTCCCGGGCCAACAGCCCCGGTGGCGTCCGCTGGCCCCTCCGAGCCAGCAGTCCCAGCCGCGTCCGCTGGCCCCTCTGAGCCAGCAGCGCCTGTCGTGTCCGTTGGCCCCTCCAAGCCGGCAACCCGTCACGTCCGCTGGCCCCTCTAGGCCAGCAATCCCAGCTGCGTCCACTGGCCCCTCTGAGCCAACTACGCCTGTCGTATCCGCTGACCCCTCCGGGCCAGCAGCCCCAGCCGCGTCCGCTGGCCCCTCTGAGCCAGCAGCGCCTGTTGTGTCCACTGGCTCCTCCGGGCCGACAGCCCCAGTCGCGTCCGCTCACTCCTCCAAGCCAGTAGCCCCGTCCGCCTCCGTTGGCCAGTCGGATCCAGTACCATCTTCTGCCCGACCGCGCTACACACGTGGCCCAAGCGACAGCCTCCAACCTCGGCCGACAGTGAGCGCGCAGACCGCCGCACCGCGTCCCGTGGCACCTCGACTCCCTGTGGCCCCACATGTCTCCTCCACTCCCACAGTCGTGAGTGGGGACCCTGGCACGAAGGCTCTCGGCCTGACCACCTCGGCCATCATCGCAGACCTTCACCCTGGTTCTACACTAGGCTACGCCATGCTTCATCACGAGCATCGGCATGCTGTCGTGGCTACACTCGCCCGGATCCCACCTGGAGCTCGTGAGGCACACGCCCTCTCAGTACGGTCCACAACACGCCCAGAGGACCCAGCTACCCTGCGCGAGGCACGAGCCTCTCCTGAGGCCACACATTGGGATGCTGCCTGCGCTGAGGAGCTTGCTGCCATCCGCCAGCACCACGTGTATGACCTCGCTGACCTCCCTCCAGGTCGGAAGGCCATTGGTGCCAAGTGGGTCTTTCGGCGCAAGTGGAAGCCTGACGGGTCCTTTGACAAGTACAAGGCCCGCCTCGCTACAAAGGGGTTTGCTCAGGTCCCTGGGGTCCATTACGACCAGATCTTCGCCCCAGTCGGTCGGTTCTCCACTAGCCGGGCGCTCTTCAGCCTGCTTGCCCAGCATAGGTGGGAACTACATCAGATGGACGTGAGCAACGCGTTCCTCCATGGCTCACTTGAGGGTGAGGAGCTCTACATGGTGCAGCCCCCAGGCTTTGACGACGGCACTGGGAGAGTTTGGCGGCTGCAGAAGGCCCTCTATGGCCTGAAGCAGTCACCTCGGTGCTGGAACCGGGAGATCAGCAGCACGCTTCTCCGTAGTGGCCTCTAGCGCAGCACCGCTGACCCCGCCCTGTTCATCAGCCCACGGGGTCAGACCTTCGCCGCAGTTCTTGTCTACGTCGACGATCTCCTCATTGTGTCGCCAGACACGGCCGTCATCCAGCGTGTCAAGGACTTGCTGCACACTGCCTACCAGATGAAGGATCTCAGGTCCGCTCGAGTCTTCCTGGGCATGGAGGTCGAGCATGATCGCTGACAGGGCATCCTGCACGTTCACCAGGCTGCCTATGTGCAGACCCTGTCCACTCGCTTCGCCGAGGACCTACCCCTCGTGCCTAGCGCATCTTCACCCATGTCACCCGATGGCCAGGTGAAGCTGAAAAGTCCTGACCCAGCTGTCGTGGGGGAGCCAGTTGACGTGACCTCGTATCTGCGTGTTATCGGGTCACTGATGTTCCTGGCGACGACGACGCGTCCAGATATTGCGTTCGCCGTCAACCTCCTGGCCCAGTTCTCTCAAGAGCCGCGTCACCTCCACTTCGAGGCCGCGATCCGAGTACTGCGCTATGTCGTCTCGACCCCTCGGCGAGGTCTCATGTTCCGCCGTCAGCCGTCCGTCGTCGCAGTGGGCTACACCGACAGTGACTGGGCCGGTAGCCCAGACGGTAAGAGTCGCACGGGCTGGATCTTTCTGGTCGGCGGCATAGCTGTGTCTTGGCGTAGTGGCAAGCAGGGGTGCATTGTACGCAGCACTGCTGAGGCTGAGTACGTGGCCCTTGGCTCAGGCGCGTGTGAGAGTGTGTGGTTGCGTCGTCTGTTGTCCGAGTTGCATCAGTCTGTCGCATCCATCACCCTGCATTGTGACAATGAGAGTGCCATGGCCATCGCCGACAATGACGGCGTGCATCACACACGCACGAAGCACATCAATGTTGAGTATCACTATGTGCGTTCGTTGTTACATGACGGCAGCATCAGCATCGTGTGGGTTGAGACAGCACGGCAGCTTGCCGACTTCCTGACCAAGGCACTGAAGCGGGACTCGTTCAAGAAGGCTGTGAGTTCAGTCGGTGTGCGTCCGTGAGTTGCCCTCTTTGTCTTTGCCTGCGTCTCCGCTTGCCCTGGGGGAGTCTGGATGTTGACCGTGTCCTTGTCCGCCCATGTGCACTACGCCTGTGAGTCATGGGGGAGTGTTGGTTTTTTACGCATCTCTCATTGTGCTCTGTTGTTTCCTCCCGGCTTGTGTACATCGGCGTGCAGATGACTAACGGTGAGACTCGACGCTGGTGGAGTGTCGTCCGGTGGAGCCGACGCACGCTGAGGTCCTCTCGCAGTTCGCTGGAGCCTCCTCTCTCCGGCGATGTGCTGAGCTCCATCGGCAGGCCTCCTCGGCGGTCGTGCTGCTGGCGGTCACTGCCACCGCAGTTGCTGTTTGCATACGTCCAGCGCGTCCCATCGCGTCTGCATCGTCATGCTCTGCCTAGGATGCTTGTTGCATGTTGCATGGCCCTGTTCGGCATCATGGACCATCGTAGGCACTCCCTACGTTCGGGCAGCCATAACTCCTTGCTACTGTTTTTCTAGCTGTTTCTGACCGCACGAAAGCGCTCGCAGCGTCGGTATTATGGTATGGTCCAGTTTTCAGGCAAAACGGACGACGTCCGGGTTTTGGGCTGTCGGCTGTCTGGTAGGGCTCACCGAGAAAACCCTGCCTGCCAGAAAATAGGGCGCAAATGCTCCGGAGCCCATGGTCGCGGTCGATAGATCCGCGGTGTCCATAGTCGGAAGCGAGTCGTATGCGGTGCCCAAAGTCGAAATCGACTCGCACGCGGTGCCCATAGTCGGAATCGGAAAGACCGCGGTGCCCATGCTTTTCAGTTTCCGACATGAAACCGAATTTTATGGCTGTCGTGCCCACTTTTCGCCCCAAGTATTCAGTCGTCGTACACTTGCATGTCGAAAACAGACCTCGCAGGTTGCCAGCCTGGGCAGGAGGCCTCTGCTTCGGTTTATCGTTTACCGTTCCGCGGCGGGAGGTCCGCACAACCTGGAGCAAAGCATGTGGACCGCCATCGTCGCGCTGTAGCCGACGTCTGCGCGTCGCCCGGAATAGTACATTTAAGTCGCCAATGAATGCTCGCCACGGTCACGCGAAGAGGTTGTTCTAGTGACTCGCTTGTTGTACCGTTTCGCACGTTGAACCGATAGTTTGCCGTGCATTGAAGGGGCTTCCCCGATAGTAAAATGCGCTCAGTTTACTCAAACCGTCGACCTTTGTCGAACACGTTTGGCGGACATGGACAACGCCGCCCGTCCTAATGGCTTGCCACATCAGGGATGGGGTACTCCCGTGGAGGATCCTGTGTCCGTACACCAGGCATGGGTGGCATTGAAGGAGGCGTGGGACCGCTATGTCGCACGTAACGCAAGGTTGGGCTACATTGTACCATCATGGGTCGTGACTCCTGTTACCCCGGAGCACATGGCCTGGAACTTGGGTGTTCCCATGCCAAGTGGCAGGCCGCCAAACTGTCGCGACCCATGGGAGCCATGGATATGGTCGGAGCCGCCGAGTCCGTAGTGGCCAATCCATGCTAGTGACATTGTGAACATTGGGTATATGAGATGAATTTCACGTACTGTTTTGGGCATTGCAGTATTATTTTCTTGTCAACCATGGG
>SZWC01020249.1:25925-50123 GCA_023375785.1 Penium margaritaceum
AAGACAACTGGGGCAAGCCTAAGACAACTGGAGCAAGCCCAAGACAACTAGAGCAAGCCCAAGACAACGAGAGCAAGGCCAAGAAAACTGGAGCAAGACCAAGACAAGTGGAGCAAGCCCAACACAACTGGAGCAGGCCCAAGACTACTTGAGCAAGGCCAAGACAACTGGAGCAAGGTGAAGACAACTGAAGCAAGCCCAAGACAAGTGAAACAGGCCAAGGAAAACTGGAGCAAGGCCAAGACAACTGGAGCAAGGCCAAGACAGCTGGACCAAGGCCAAGACAACTGGAGCAAGGCAAAGACAGCTGAAGGAAGCCCAAGGCAACTGGAGAAAGGCCAAGTCAACTTGAGCAAGCCCAGGACAACAAGAGCAAGCCAAAGACAACTGGGACAAGCCCAAGACAACTGGAGCAAGTCCAAGACAACTGGAGCAGGCCCAAGACAACTGAAGCAAACCCAAAACAACTGGAGCAGGTCCAAGACAAGTAGAGCAAGGCCAAGAAAACTGGAGCAAGCCCAAGATAACTGGAGGAAGGCCAAAACAACTGGATCAGGCCAAAGACAACTGGAGCAAGCCCAAGACAACTAGAGCAGGCCCAAGAAAATTGGAGCAAGGCCAAGACAACTGGACCAAGGCAAAGACAACTGGAGCAAGCCCAAGACAACTGAAACAGGCCCAAGAAAACTGGAGCAAGGTCAAGATAACTGGATCAAGGCCAAGATGACTGGACCAAGACACGACAACTGGAGCAAGGCCAAGACAGCTGGAGCAAGGCCAAGACAACTGGAGCAAGGCCAAGACAACTGAAGCAAGCCCAAGACAACTGGAGCAAGCCAAAGACAACTGGGACAAGCCCAAGACAGCTCGAGCAAGCCTAAGACAACTGGAGCAAGGCCAAGACAACTGGAGTAATGCCAAGACAGATAGAGCAAGCCCAAGAAAACTGGAGCAAGGCCAAGACAACTGGAGCAAGGCCAAGACGGCTGGACCAAGGCCAAGACAACTGGAGCAAGGCAAAGACAGCTGAAGGAAGCCCAAGGCAACTGGAGAAAGGCCAAGTCAACTTGAGCAAGCCCAGGACAACTGGAGCAAGCCAAAGACAACTGGAGCAAGCCCAAGACAACTGAAGCAAGCCTAAGACAACTGGAGCAAGGCCAAGACAACTGGAGTAATGCCAAGACAGATAGAGCAAGCCCAAGAAAACTGGAGCAAGGCCAAGACAACTGGAGCAAGGCCAAGACGGCTGGACCAAGGCCAAGACAACTGGAGCAAGGCAAAGACAGCTGGAGGAAGCCCAAGACAACTGGAGAAAGGCCAAGACAACTGGAGCAAGCCCAAGACAACTAGAGCAAGCCCAAGACAACTGGAGCAAGCCCAAGACAACTGGAGCAAGGCCAAGACAACTGGAGCAAGGCCAAGACGGCTGGACCAAGGCCAAGACAACTGGAGCAAGGCAAAGACAGCTGAAGGAAGCCCAAGGCAACTGGAGAAAGGCCAAGTCAACTTGAGCAAGCCCAGGACAACTGGAGCAAGCCAAAGACAACTGGGACAAGCCCAAGACAACTCAAGCAAGCCTAAGACAACTGGAGCAAGGCCAAGACAACTGGAGCAAACCCAAGACAACGAGAGCAAGCCCAAGACAAGTGGAGCATCCCAAGAAAACTGGATCACGGCCAAGAGAACTGGAGCAAGGCGAAGACAACAGAAACAAGGCCAAAACAACTGGAGCAAGCCCAACACAACTGTTGCAAGCCCAAGACAACTGGAGCAAGTCCAAGACAGCTGGATCAAAGCAAAGACAACTGGAGCAAGCCAAAGATACTTGGAGCAAGCCAAAGATAGCTGGAGCGAGGCCAAGACACCTGGAGCAAGCCCATGACAAGCCTGATACAACTGGAGCTGAGCCAAGATAAGAGGAGCAAGCCCAAGATAAGTAGAGCAAGCCCAACTCAACTGGAGAAAGCCTAAGACAACTGGAGCAAGCCCAAGACAAGTGGACCAAGCCCAAGACAACTGGAGCAAAGCCAAGACAACTGGACCAAGGCCAAGACAACTGGAGCAGGCCCAAGACTACTTGAGCAAGGCCAAGACAACTGGAGCAGGCCCAAGACTACTTGAGCAAGGCCAAGACAACTGGAGCAGGCCCAAGACTACTTGAGCAAGGCCAAGACAACTGGAGCAGGCCCAAGACTACTTGAGCAAGGCCAAGACAACTGGAGCAGGCCCAAGACTACTTGAGCAAGGCCAAGACAACTGGAGCAGGCCCAAGACTACTTGAGCAAGGCCAAGACAACTGGAGCAGGCCCAAGACTACTTGAGCAAGGCCAAGACAACTGGAGCAGGCCCAAGACTACTTGAGCAAGGCCAAGACAACTGGAGCAGGCCCAAGACTACTTGAGCAAGGCCAAGACAACTGGAGCAGGCCCAAGACTACTTGAGCAAGGCCAAGACAACTGGAGCAGGCCCAAGACTACTTGAGCAAGGCCAAGACAACTGGAGCAGGCCCAAGACTACTTGAGCAAGGCCAAGACAACTGGAGCAGGCCCAAGACTACTTGAGCAAGGCCAAGACAACTGGAGCAGGCCCAAGACTACTTGAGCAAGGCCAAGACAACTGGAGCAGGCCCAAGACTACTTGAGCAAGGCCAAGACAACTGGAGCAGGCCCAAGACTACTTGAGCAAGGCCAAGACAACTGGAGCAGGCCCAAGACTACTTGAGCAAGGCCAAGACAACTGGAGCAGGCCCAAGACTACTTGAGCAAGGCCAAGACAACTGGAGCAGGCCCAAGACTACTTGAGCAAGGCCAAGACAACTGGAGCAGGCCCAAGACTACTTGAGCAAGGCCAAGACAACTGGAGCAAGCCCAAGACAACTGGAGCAAAGCCAAGACAATGAGACCAAGGCCACGACAACTGGAGTAAGACCAAGAAAGCTGGAGCAAACCCAAGACAAATGGAGCAAGGCCAAGATAACTGGAGCAAGTTCAAGACGACTGGAGCAAGCCCAAGACATCTGGGGCAAGCCCAAGACAACTCGAGCAAGCCTAAGACAACTGGAGCAAGGCCAAGACAACTGGAGCAAGCCCAATACAACTGGAGCAAGCCCAAGACAAGTGGAGCAAGCCCAAGAAAACTGGAGCAAGGCCAAGACAACTGGAGCAAGGCCAAGACGGCTGGACCAAGGCCAAGACAACTGGAGCAAGGCAAAGACAGCTGAAGGAAGCCCAAGGCAACTGGAGAAAGGCCAAGTCAACTTGAGCAAGCCCAGGACAACTGGAGCAACCCAAAGACAACTGGGACAAGCCCAAGACAACTCAAGCAAGCCTAAGACAACTGGAGCAAGGCCAAGACAACTGGAGCAAACCCAAGACAACGAGAGCAAGCCCAAGACAAGTGGAGCATCCCAAGAAAACTGGATCACGGCCAAGAGAACTGGAGCAAACCCAAAACACCTGAAGCAAGCCCAAAAGAACTGGAGCAAGGCCAAGACAACAGAAACAAGGCCAAAACAACTGGAGCAAGACCAACACAACTGTTGCAAGCCAAAGACAACTGGAGCAATTCCAAGACAGCTGGAGCAAAGCAAAGACAACTGGAGCAAGCCAAAGATACTTGGAGCAAGCCAAAGATAACTGGAGCAAGGCCAAGACACCTGGAGCAAGCCCATGACAAGCCTGATACAACTGGAGCAGAGCCAAGATATAAGGAGCAAGCCCAAGATAAGTAGAGCAAGCCCAACTCAACTGGAGAAAGCCTAAGACAACTGGAGCAAGCCCAAGACAAGTGGACCAAGCCCAAGACAACTGGAGCAAAGCCAAGACAACTGGAGCAAGCCCAAGACAAGTGGACCAAGCCCAAGACAACTGGAGCAAAGCCAAGACAACTGGACCAAGGCCAAGACAACTGGAGCAAGCCCAAGACAACTGAAACAAGCCCAAGACAACTGGAGCAAGTCCAAGACAACTGTAGCAAGCCCAAGACAACTTGAGCAAGCCCTAAACAACTAGAGCAAGCCCAAGACAAGTAGAGCAAGGCCAAGAATTTGGAGCAAGCCGAAGACAACTAGAGGAAGGCCATGACAACTGGAGGAGGCCAGAGACAACTGGAGCAAGTCCAAGAAAACTGAAGCAGGCCCAAGACAATTGGAGCAAGGCCAAGACGACTGGAGCAAGGCCAAAAAAACTTGACCAAGCCAAAGACAACTGGAGCAAGCTCAAGACAACTGGAGCAGGCCCAAGACAACTGGAGCAAGGCCAAGACAACTGAAACAGGCCCAAGAAAACTGGAGCAAGTTCAAGACAACTGGAGCAAAGCCAAGACAACTGGAGCAAGCCCAAGACAAGTGGAGCAAGCCCAAGAAAACTGGAGCAAGGCCAAGATAATTGGAGAAAATCCAAGACACCTGGAGCAAGCCCAAAAGAACTGGAGCAAGGCCAAGACAACTGAAACTAGGCCAAGGAAACTTGAGCAAGCCCAAGACAACTGGAGCGAGTCCAAGACAACTGGAGCAAGTGCAATACAGCTGGAGCAAGGCAAAGACACCTGGAGCAAGCCAAAGACACCTGAACCAAGACAAAGACAACTGGAACAAGGCCAAGACACCTGGAGCAAGCCCAAGACAACTGGAGCAAGCCTGATAGACCTGGAGCAAGGCCTAGAAAACATGAGCAAGCCCAAGATGACTGGAGCAAGCCCAAGACAAGTGGACCAGGCCCAAGAGAACTAGAGCAAGGCCAAGACAACTGGAGCAGGGCCAAGACAACTGGAGTAAGCTCAAGACAACTGAAACAAGCCCAAGACAACTTGAGCAAGTCCATGACAACTGAAGCATGTCCAAGACAACTGGAGCAAGCCCAAAACAACTGGAGCAATCACTAGACGAGTGGAGCAAGGTCAAGAAAACTGGAGCAAGCCCAAGAAAACTGGAGGAAGGCCAAGATAACTGGAGCAGGCCAAACACAACCGGAGCAAGACCAAGAAATCTGGAGCAGGCCCCAGACAACTGGAGCAAGACCTAGACAATTTAAGCAAGGCCAAGACAACTGGAGCAAGGCCAAGGCAGCAGGAACAAGCCCAAGATAACTAGAGCACGGCCAATACAACTCGAGCAAGTCCAAGACAACTGGAGCAAGCCGAAGACAACTGGGACAAGCCCAAGACAACTGAAGCAAGCCTAAGATAACTAGAGCAAAGCCGAGACAACTGAAGCAAGCCCAAGACAACTTGATAAAGCCCAAAAAAACTGGAGCAAGCCCAAGACAAGTAGAGCAAGGCCAAGAAATTTGGAGCAAGCCGAAGACAACTAGAGGAAGGCCAAGACAACTGGAGCAGGCCAGAGACAACTGGAGGAAGCCCAAGAAAACTGGAGCAGGCCCAAGACAACTGGAGCAAGGCCAAGACGACTGGAGCAAGGCCAAAAAAACTGGAGCAAGCCCAAGACAACTGGAGCAAGCTGAAGACAACTGGAGCAGGCCCAAGACAACTGGAGCAAGGCCAAGACAACTGAAACAGGCCCAAGAAAACTGGAGCAAGTTCAAGACAACTGGAGCAAAGCCAAGACAATGAGACCAAGGCCACGACAACTGGAGCAAGGCCAAGACAACTGAAACAGGCCCAAGAAAACTGGAGCAAGTTCAAGACAACTGGAGCAAAGCCAAGACAATGAGACCAAGGCCACGACAACTGGAGTAAGACCAAGACAGCTGGAGCAAAGCCAAGAGAAATGGAGCAAGGCCAAGATAACTGGAGCAAGCCCAAGACAACTGGAGCAAGCCCAAGACATCTGGGGCAAGCCCAAGACAACTCGAGCAAGCCTAAGACAAATGGAGCAACGCCAAGACAACTGGAGCAATCCCAATACAACTGGAGCAAACCGAAGACAAGTGGAGCAAGCCCAAGAAAACTGGAGCAAGGCCAAGATAATTGGAGCAAATCCAAGACACCTGGAGCAAGCCCAAAAGAACTGGAGCAAGGCCAAGACAACTGAAACAAGGCCAAGGAAACTTGAGCAAGCCCAAGACAACTGGAGCGAGTCCAAGACAACTGGAGCAAGTGCAATACAGCTGGAGCAAGGCAAAGACACCTGGAGCAAGCCAAAGACACCTGAAGCAAGCCAAAGACAACTGGAACAAGGCCAAGACACCTGGCGCAAGCCCAAGACAACTGGAGCAAGCCTGATAGAACTGGAGCAAGGCCACGACAACATGAGCAAGCCCAAGATAACTGGAGCAAGCCCAAGACAAGTGGACCAAGCCCAAGACAACTAGAGCAAGGCCAAGACAACTGGAGCAGGGCCAAGACAACTGGAGTAAGTTCAAGACAACTGAAACAAGCACAAGACAACTTGAGCAAGTCCATGACAACTGAAGCATGCCCAAGACAACTTGAGCAAGCCCAAAACACTTGGAGCAATCCCTAGACGAGTGGAGCAAGGTCAAGAAAACTGAAGCAAGCCCAAGACAACCGCAGGAAGGCGAAGATAACTTGAGCAGGCCAAAGACAACCGGAGCAAGCCCAAGAAATCTGGAGCAGGCCCAAGACAACTGGAGCAAGGCCTTGACAATTGAAGCAAGGCCAAGACAACTGGAGCAAGGCCAAGACAGCGGGAACAAGCCCAAGATAACTAGAGCAAGGCCAATACAACTCGAGCAAGTCCAAGACAACTGGAGCAAGCCCAAGACAACTGGGACAAGCCCAAGACAACTGGAGCAAGCCTAAGATAACTAGAGCAAAGCCAAGACAACTGAAGCAAGCCCAAGACAACTTGATCAAGCCCAAGACAACTGGAGCAAGCCTAAGAGAACTGGAGCAAGAACAAGACAACTGGAGCAAACCCAAGATACCTGGAGAAAGCCCAAAACAACTGGAGCAAGGCCAAGACAACTGGAGCAAGGCCAAAACACCTGGAGCAAGACCAGGACTACTTAAACAAGCTCAAGACAACTGGAGCAAGTCCAAGACAACTGGAGCAAGGCCAAGACAACTGGAGCAAGCCCAGGACAACTCGAGCAAGCCCAAGAAAACTGGAGCAAGGCCAAGACAACTGAAGCAAGGCCAAAAAAACTGGAGCAAGCCCAAGACAACTGGAGCAAGCCCAAGAGAACTGGAGCAGGCCCAAGTTAACTGGAGCAAGGCCAAGACAACTGAAGCAAGGCCATAACAACTGGAGCAAGGCCAAAACAGCTGGAAAACGCCCAAGAAAACTGGGGCAAGGCGAGGACACCTGGAGCAAGCCCAAGCCAACTGGAGCAAGCCCAGGACAACTGGAGAAAGTCAAAGACAACTGGAGCAAGCCAAAGACAACTGTAGCAAGCCCAAGAAAAGTGGAGCAACGCCAAGACAACTGGAGCAAACCCAAGACACCTGGAGCAAGCCCAGAACAACTGGAGCAAGGCCAAGACAACTGGAGCAAGTCCAAGAACATTGGAGCAATCCTAAGACAACTGGAGCAATACCAAGAGAACTGGAGCAAGTCCAAGACAACAAGAGCAAGGCCAAGACAACTGGAGCAAGGCCACGACAACTAGAGAAAGCCCAAGATAACTGGAGCAAGCCTAAGACAACTGGAGCAATTTCAAGACATCTGGAGTAAACCGAAGACAACTAGAGCAGGCCCTAGACAACTGGAGCAAGGCCAAGACAACTGGAGCAAGGCCAAGACAACTGGAGCAAGCCCAAGACAACTGGAGCAAGCCTAAGACAACTGGAGCAAGTTCAAGACTACTGGGGCAAGCCCAAGACAACCGGAGCAAGCCTAAGATAATTGGAGCAAGGCCAAGACAACTGGAGCAAGCCCAATACAACTGAAGCAAGGTCAAGACAACTGGAGCAAACCCAAGATAACTGGAGCAAGTCCAAGATAACTGGAGCAGGAGAAAGACACCTGGAGCATGGCGAAGACAACTGGAGCAAGCCCAAGACAACTGGAGCAGGCCAAAGACAACTGGAGCAAGGCCAAGATAACTGGATCAAAGCCAAGACAACTGGAGCAAGCCCAAGACAACTGCAGCAGGCCCAAGACAACTGGAGCTACGCCAAGACAACTGGAGCAAGGCCAAGACAACTGGAGCAAGGCCAAGACAACTGGAACAATTCCAAGATTGCTGGAGCAAACCCAAGACAACTGGAGCAAGGCAAAGAGAACTGGAGCAAGCCCAAGACAACTGAAACATTCCGAAGAAAACTGGAGCAAGGCCGAGATAACTGGAGCAAGGCCAAAACGACTGGACCAAGGCCACGACAACTGGAGCAAGGTCGAGACAACTCGAGCAAGCCCAAGACAACTGGAGCAAGGCCATGACAGCTGGAGCAAGCCCGAGACAACTGGAGCAAGCCCAAGACAAATGGAGCAGACCAAAGACAACTGGAGCAAGGCCAAGATAACTGGAGCAAGCCCAAGACAACTGGAGCAGGCCAAAGACAACAGGAGCAAGGCCAAGACAACTGGATCAAAGCCAAGACAACTGGAGAAAGCCCAAGACAACTGCAGCAGACCCAAGGCAACTGGAGCTACGCCAAGACAACTAGAGCAAGGCCAGGACAGCTGGAGCAAGTCCAAGACGACCCGACCAAGGCCACGACAACTGGAGCAAGGCCAAGACAGCTGGAGCAAGTCCAAGAAAACTGGAGCAAGCCCAAGACAACTGGAGAAAGCCCAAGACAACTAGAGCAAGCCCAAGACAACTGGGGCAAGCCCAAGACAACTTGAGCAAGTCTAAGACAACTGGAGCAAGGCCAACACAACCGGAGCAAGCCCAATACAACTAGAGCAAGCCCAAGACAAGTGGAGAAATCCCAAGAAAACTGGAGTAAGGCCAAGAGAACTGGAGCAAACCTAAGACACCTGGAGCAAGCCAAAAAAAACTGGAGCAAGGCCAAGAAAACTGAAACATTGCCAAGGGCACTAGAGCAAGACCATGACAACTGGAGCAAGCCCAAGACAACTGGATAAATTCCAAGACAGCTGGAGCAAGGCAAAGAAAACTAGAGCAAGCCAAGGCACCTGGAGCAAGCCAAAGATAACTGGAGCAAGGCCAAGACACCTGGAGGAAGCCCAAGACAACCGAGGCAAGCCCGATACAACTGGAGCAAGGCCAAGAGAACAGGAGCAAGCCCAAGAAAACTCGAGCAGGCCCAAGACAAGTTGACCAAGCCCAAGACAACTGGAGCAAGGCCAAGACAACTGGAGCAAGGCCAAGACAACTAGAGCAAGCTCAAGACAACTGAAACAAGCCCAACAAAACTGGAGCAAGTCTAAGAAAACTGGAGCAAGCCCCAAACAAAGTGGAGCAAGGCCAAGAAAACTGGAGCAAGCCCAGGACAACTGAAGGAATACCAAGACAAGTGGAGCAGGCCAAAGACAACTGGAGCAAGCCAAAGAAAACTGGAGCAGGCCCAAGACAACTGGAGCAAGGCCAAGACAACTGGAGCAAGGCCAAGACAACTGGAGCAAGGCAAAGACAACTGGAGCAAGGCCAAGACAACTGGAGCAAGGCCAAGACAACTGGAGCAAGCCCAAGACAACTGGAGCAGGCCTAAGACAACTGGAGCAAGGCCAAGACAACAGGAGCAAGGCCAAGACAACTGGAGCAAGGCCAAAACAGCTAGAAAAAGCCCAAGACAATGGGAGCAAGGCCAAGACAACTGGAGCAAGCCCAAGCCAACTGGAGCAAGCCCAAGACAACTAGGGAAAGCCCAAGACAATTGGAGCAAGCCTAAGACAACTGGAGCAAGTTCAAGAGAAACTGGAGCAAGTCCAAGACTACTGGAGCAAGCCCAAGACAACTGGAGCAAGCCCAAGAAAACTGGAGCAAAGCCAAGACAACTGGAGCAAACCCAAGGCACCTGGAGCAAGCCCAAAATAACTGGAGCAAGGCCGAGACAACTGGAGCAAGTCCAAGAAAACTATAGCAAGCCCAAGACAATTGGAGCAAGGCCAAGACAACTGGATCAAGTCCAATACAACTGAAGCAAGGCCAAGAAAACTGGAGCAAGCCCAAGACAACTGGAGCAAGCCTAAGACAACTGGTGCATGTTCAAGACAAGTGGAGCAAGCCCAATAGAACTGGAGCAGGCCCTAGACAAGTGGAGCAAGGCCAAGAAAACTGGAGCAAGGCCAAGACAACTGGAGCAAGCCCAAGTCAACTGGAGCCGGCCCAAGACAACTGGAGCAAGCCTAAGACAAATGGAGAAAGTTCAAGACAACTGGGGCAAGCCCAAGACAACTGGAGAAAGCTCAAGACAACTGGAGCAAGACCAAGACAACTGGAGCAAGCCCAAGAGAACTGGAGCAAGTCCAAGATAACTGGGGCAAGGCCAAGACAACTGGAGCAAGCCTAAGACAATTGGAGCAAGTTCAAGACAACTGGGCCACGCTCAAGAGAACTGGAGCAAGCCTAAGACAACTGGAGCAAAGCCAAGACAATCGGAGCAAGCCAAAGACAACTGGAGCGAGGCCAAGACAACTGGAGGAAGGCCAAGACAACTGGAGCAAGCCGGAGACAACTTGAGCAGGCCAAAGACAACTGAAGCAAGGCCAAGACAAGTGGATCAAAGCTAAGACAACTGGAGCAAGCCCAAGACAACTGCAGAAGGCCAAGACAACTGGAGCAAGCCCAAGACAACTGGAGCAAGCCCAAGACAACTGGGACAAGTGTATGACAACCAGAGCAATCATAGGACAACTGGAACGTCCAAGGCAACTGGATCACGCCCAAGACAACTGGAGCAAGCCCAAGACAACTGGAGCAGGCCGTAGACAACTGAAGAAAGCCCAAGACAACTGGAGCAAGACCAAGACAACTAGAGCAAGCCCAAGACAACTGGAGCAAGCCCAAGACAACTGCGACAAGCTCAAGACAACTGAAGCAAGCCTAAGACAACTGGAGCAAGTTCAAGACAACTGGGGCAAGCCCAAGACAACTGGAAGAAGCCTAAGACAACTGGAGGAAGGCCAAGACAACGGGAGCGAGCCCAAGACAAATGGAGCAAGGCCAAGACAACTGGAGCAAGCCCAAGTAAACTGGAGCAAGCCTAAGACAACTGAAGCAAGTTCAAGAGAACGAGGGCAAGCCCAAGACAACTGGAGCAAGCCTTTAGACTACTGGAGAAAGGACAAGATAACTGGAGCAAGCCCAAGACAACTAGAGCAAGGCCAAGACAACTGGAGCAAGGCAAAGACAACTGGAGCAAGCCCAAGATATCTGAAACAGGCCCAACACATCTGGAGGAAGGCCAAGAGAACTGGAACAAGATCAAGAGGACTGGACCAAGGCCAAGACAACTGGAACAAGGCCAAGACAGTCGGAGCAAGCCCAAGACAACTGGAGCAAGATCAAGACAACTAGAACAAGCACAAGACAACTGGAACAAGTCCAACACAACTGGGGCAAGACCAAGACAACTCGAGCAAGCCTAAGACAACTAGAGCAAGGCCAAGACAACTGGAGCAAGCCCAAGACAACTGGAACAAGCGCAAGACAAGTGGAGCAAGCCCAAGAAAACTGGAGCAAGGCCAAGAGAACTGGAGCAAGTCCAAGACACCTGGAGCAAGCCCAAATAAACTGGAGCAAGGCCGAGACAACTGGAACAAGGCCAAAGAAACTGGAGTAAGCCCAAGACAACTGGAGCAAGTCCAAGACAGCTGGAGCAAGGCAAAGACAACAAGAGCAAACAAAAGACACCTGGAGCAAGCCAAAGATAACTGCAGCAAGGCTAAGACACCTAAAGCAAGCCCAAGACAACTGGAGCAAGCCTGGTACAACTGGAGCAAGGCCAAGACAACTAGAGCAAGCCCAACACAATTGGAGCAAGTCCAAGACAAATGGAGCAAGCCAAAGACAAGTGGAGCAAGCCCAAGACAACCGGGGCAAGCCCAAGACAACTGGAGCAAGCCTAAGACCACTGGAGCAAGGCCAAGAAAAGTGGAGCAAGCCCAAGAGAACTGGAGCAAGCCCAAGACAACTGGAGCAAGCCCTTCAAAACTGGAGCAAGTCCAAGACAACTAGAGCAAGCCCATGTTGACCTTGTTGTCCGTTGTAGGGGTCCCACAACGACAAGGTTACAACGAAGTACAACGTTGCCCCAACGTTTTGTGGTAGGCCCCTTACACGACCCGGGGCTGACCAAAATGGACATGTGGCTCACCAGGGAGCCTTTGACAAGGAACACAACAATTTTACAAAAATCGGAGTTTCAAGTCCGCGACCCAACTCGCTGGAATCCTCCACGAAAGCGCTAGTGCAGCGGTGACTTTCTGACAAAGGAGTTGAGCAAGCACTGTGACCCTGTCCCCACAAAGACAAAAAAAGCGGGCTGGCGCTGTGGTTTATGCGGTACCATCAAAGCAGGGACCTGTGACCGTATTCACGGCCATTTTAGCAGCAACATCCACAACATCAGACGGTGCCCGTCCCACCACCCACTGCCCGCGATGCCCTCGGACTGGAGCGAGTTCCACCGCCTGCCTCAGGATGGAAGCCACAAAATTTCATGCTGTACAAAGGACTTGGAGCAGAGTGAGGAACGAAGGACAAACCCGTGCATTGGGTAAAACTGTGGGAGAAGTACCAGGTGCAGGCCTCAGGCGGAGCAGCCGGGGTCATGTTGGAGGCCGACAGTGACGATGAGGGGCCTCACCTCGGACATTCCATCCGTCAGGAGAGTCAAGCAACAACCACTGCCTCAGACGTGGTCCCCATCTTCGACGTGAGGAGGGCTGCCTCTTTCCAGCAGACCAGCATGGACAAGCACATCGAGCGTGGGTACAATGATAGGTGCCAGCTGAATGTGGTGAAGCTGATGTGCATCCAAGCAGCTCCTACATCCTTCTACCGTGAATCAGTTCTCCTCGAGACCCTGAAGTCTGCTCGGAGGATTTCCAGTGGCTTTTGCCTCCCAAGCCGCACCCGCGTTGTGAAGGACCTGCTCTCCAAACAGGATAAGGAGTTGGAGGAGCTTGATGCTCCCTTGAAGCAAGCATGGGATATCTACGGCTGCTCTGTGGCCGTGGACGAATTGGCTGACCATCAAGTCAGGCCCATTTACAATGCTATGGCCTGCAATGCCCAAGGATCTGTCCACCTCTTCTCACGTGATGCCAGCGGCCTCAGTAGGAATGCCAACCACACGGCCAGCATGATTGAAGCTGCTGTTGAGGTCGTGGGGGTGGAGAAGGTGGTCTCGGTGATTTGTGACAACACTTCCACCAACAAGAGGGCCTTTACTGACCTGAAATTGAAGTACCCGCAACTGTTCTTCCAGGGGTGCTACACGCACAACGTCGACCTCATCATGAAAGACATTAGAAAAAGCGATTGGGGGACATCCATCATCAGCGTGTGTGAGAAGGTGGTGTTGGACGTGCGCAACAACGACCTACCGCACTCCTGGCATCGTGAAAGGACGGACGGCAAAATCCTCGTGCCACGCTGTGACACCAGATTTGCCTCCACCTTTGACATGGTCGAGCGCCTGCTTAACCACAAGGAAAACTTGGAGACAATGGTGGACATGGACCTCCGGAAGCAGATGGATATGCGAAGGGATGCAGGGTTCAAGGCAAGGTAGAATGGGGTGCGGCGTCTTGTCCGTCGTAGAGTGTTCTGGGTTCAGGTCCGTCATCTCAAAGATCTACTGGAGCCGCTTGTGACAGCATTGTGGGTGGCTGACAGGAGTGGTGGCTCTGCAGGTGAGATATACGAGGGCATCCTTGACTGTTCAGAGGAGCTCAGGGCACTGGGTGAGAAGAAGGGCAGGAAACCAGCCAGGGTGTCCAAGTCATATGTGAAGTTTGCTCTAGGCAGGCTGAATGCACGCTGGACAAAGGACATGTCTTGCCCATTGTATGCCGCCGTCCGCCGCATGCACCCTGAGCATTTTGGCAACGATGTGTCACATAATTCAGCCACCATGCAGGCATGGCAGACTGTGGTGGATGTGCTAATGCCTGGTGACAAGCATGATGACTTGCTGCATGAGATTTGCGCATTCCACAGAGGTCAGGTCATGGTCCAGCCAGTCCCAACTGTCACCGCAGGGAAGAACGCAAAGGCTGTGGCAGCCGTGGCCAAGGTTCAGTGGAGGAGCATGACTCCAGTGGAGTGGCACGTCAACTACATCCATTACATGCCTACATTGCGTGACCTCACACTGAAAGTGTTGTCTCAGCCTTGTTCGTCATCTGAATGCGAGCGTGTGTTCTCCACGCATGAGTTGGTACACACTGCACGTAGGAACCGCTTGCTTGTCTCAACGCTGGAGTTGCTCATCCGATGTAATGTCAGGCTACGAAAGCACTATGGGAAGAGCGGCGGGCGAGCAGTAAAGCAGTTGCCACAAGTAACAGAGGCAGTAGAAGGAGAGGAAGCAGATGAAGGAGAGGCAAGTGAAGATGGTGGGGAGATTTTGGAGGAGGGGGACGAGGTGGAGTTGCTCAATGAGGATGAAGAGGACGGCAATGAAAGTGATGAGGGTGGAGATGAGGAGGAGGACTTCATCGGTGCGGAGAGAGATGACGTCATTGAGCTGGAGGCCAACATCCGTGTTCTGGTTGACTCCCCCATGTTACCGCATGCACGCCGTGTATGCATGCGGCAGGAGCCCCCGGCCGTGGCATCTGGAAGCAGGCAGACCAGTTCCAGCCAAACGCATGCAGCAACTACATCAGCTGATGCAGCATCTGATGCAGGAGCTCCTGCAGCAGCAGCTTTAGCAGCAGCTATAGCAGCAGTTAGAGAAGAAACGGCCGGTACAACAGAATCAACTGCTGCAAGAGCATCTTCAGCACCTACTTCACCACAAGCAACTGCAGGAGCAGAAGCAACTCCTGCAACTCCTGCTTCAGATCCAACTCCTGCAACTCCACCTCCACCGCCACATGAAGCAGGAGGACTAGATGCTCATGCTAGTGGGCAAGCTTCTCATGCCCGTGCCTCGAGCACAAAACGCCAGGCTACAGGGGAGAAGGCAGCCAAGCGTGGACGTGCTAAGAAGTAGGAAGGCTATACTGTCTCTGTCAAATCACTCCTTGAATATATTTCATTGACATTGTTCTCCTTGTTGACTTGCTACTCTTTGCATAATGTCATGAACAAAATGCAGCTGTTTGACTCGCTTACAATGCCTAGATATTTCTTGCTGAATGTAATATGTGACATGCAGCTGGTAGTTGTATTCACACTGTGCTTACAATGCTTACAATGTTCTGTTTGACCTGATTACAATGCCTTGCTAATGATCGTAGAATGTAGTGTGTATCATGCAGATGATAGCCAGAATGTATGGCAGAGTTCCATTCACATGCCTCTTTAAACATGTATGTAAATGGGGCCAAACAATGAGTGGAGGTATAGTTTATGTGGTATGAAGTGAAGTTCAAAATGTTAATCCGTAGTGTACTCGTGAAAATAATCCCTGATGAAAATGGTCAATTTCAGCTTCTGGCATGGTGGGTGCCACTAAAACCAGGGTTGTAAGGGGGCCACAATATTGTCCCCAAAATGGACTACAACATTGTTCATTGTCCACAACGTTATGGCATTGTACGTGGTACATAGGTCAACATTGGAGCAGGCCCAAGAAACCTGGAGCAAGCCCAAAATATTTGGAGCAAGGCCAAGACAACTGGAGCAAGGCCAAGACAACTTGAGCAAGCCGAAGACAACTGGAGCAAGCCCAAGACAAGTGGAGGAAGTCCAAGACAACTAGAGAAATGCCAAGGCAACAGGAACAAGCCCAAGAAAACTGGAGCAAGCCCAAGGCAACTGGAGCAAGGCCAAGACAACTGAAGCAAGGCCGAGAAAACTGGAGCAAGCCCAAGACTACTGGAGCAAGCCCAAAACAACTGGAGCAGGCCAAAGACAACTAGAGCAAGGCCAAGACAACTGGAGCAAGGCCAAGACAACTGGAGCAAGCCCAAGAGAACTGGAGCAGGCCCAAGAGAATTGGAGCAAGACCTAAACAACTGGAGCAAGGCCACGACAACTGGAGCAAGGCCAAGACACCTAGAGCAAGGCCAAGACAGTTGAAGCAAGCCCAAGACAATTGGAGCAAGGCCAAGACAAATTGAGCAAGCCCAAGACAACTAGAGCAAACCCAAGACAACTGGGGCAAGCCCAAGATAACTGGAGCAAGCCTAATACAACTGGAGCAAGGCCAAGAGAACTAGAGCAAGCCCAAGACAAATTGAGCAAGCCTAAGAAAACTGGAGCAAGACCAAGACAACTGGAGCAAGCCCAATACATGTGGACCAAGCCCAAGACAATTGGAGCAAGGCTAAGACAACTGGAGCAAGGCCAAGACCACTGGAGCAAGAGCAAGGCAACTGAAGCAAGCCCAAGACATCTCGAGCAAGCCCAAGACAACGGGAGCAAGCCCAAGAAAACTGGAGTAAGGCCAATACAATACGAGTAGGCCCAAGACAACTGAAGCAAGCCCAAGACAATTGAAGCAAGCCGATGACAACTGGAGCAAGTACAAGACAACTGGAGCAACGCCAAGACGACTTGAGCAATGCCAAGACAACTGGAGTAAGGCCAAGACAAATGGAGCAAGGCCAAGACAACTGGAGCAAGCCCAAGAAAACTGGGAAAATCCCAAGACAACTGGAGCAAGGCCAAAAAAACTGGAGCAGGCCCAAGACAACTGGATCATGCCTCAGACAACTGGAGCAAGCCCAAGAAAACTGGAGCAAGACCAAAACAACTGGAGCAAGTCCAAGATAACTGGAGCAAGCCCAAAACAACTGGAGCAAGGCCAAGACAACTGGAGCAAGGCCAAGACAACTGGAGCAAGTCCAAGACAACTGGAGCAAGCCCAACCCAACCGAAACAATCCCAATACAACTGGAGCAAGTCCAAGACAACTGGAGCAAGGTCAAGTAAACTGGAGCAAGCCCAAGACAACTGGAGCAAGCCCAAGACAACTGGAGCAAGGCCAATACAACTGGAGCAATCCCAACACAACAAGAGCAAGCCCAAGACAATTGGAGCAAGCCCAAGACAACTGAAGCAAGCCCAAGAAAACTAGAGCAAGGCCAAGACAACTGGACTATGTCCAAGACAACTGGAGCAAGGCCAAGACAACTGGAGCAAGGCCAAGACAGATGGAGCAAGCCCTGGACAGCTGGAGCAAGGCCGAGACAACTGGATGAAGCCCTAGACAACTGGGGCAAGCCCAAGACAAGTGGAGCAAGAATACGACCACTGGAGCAAGGCCAAGAAAACTGGAGCAAGCCCAAGACAACTGGAGCAATCCCAAGACAACGAGAGCAAGCCCAAGAAAACTGGAGCAAGCCCAAGACACCTGGAGCAAGCCCAAAATATATGGAGCAAGGCCAAGACAATTGGAACAAGGCCAAGACAACTGGAGCAAGCCCAAGACAACTAGAACAAGCCCAAGACATTTGGAGCAAGTCCAAGACAACTGGAACAAGCCCAAGACAACTGGAGCAAGCCCAAGACAACCGGACCAAGCCCGGGACAACTGGAGCAAGCCCAAAACAACTAGAGCAAGTCCAAGAAAAGTGGAGCAAGGCCAAGAAAACTGGAGCAAGCCCAAGACAACTGGAGGAAGGCCAAGATAACTGGAGCAGGCCAAAGACAACTGGAGCAAGCCCAAGAAAACTGGAGCAGGCCCAAGACAACTGGAGCAAGGCCAAGACAACTAGAGCAAGGCTAAGACAGCTGGAGCAAGTCCAAGATAACTTGAGCAAGGCCAAGACAACTCGAGCAAGCCCAAGACAACTGGAGCAAGCTAAAGACAACTAGGGCAAGCCCCAGACAAGTGGAGCTATCGTGAGACAACTGGTGCAAGGCCAAGACAACTAGAGCAAGCGTAAGACATCTAGATCAAGTCCAAGACAGATGTCTCAGCCCCAGCTCCACTTGCTCCCTTCACTGCCTCTGGTTCTAAGGTTTCTTGTGAGAAACCAGCACTCTCAGACGCACTGAATTCACTGCCTGCTGAAAAACGCATTTCTGCACCTTCATCCACTCTGTCGTGTTCTCCCACTGACATCTCTCCAGCAACAGTACCAGCTCAACCCCCTGCTCCCGCAGTTCCTCCTGGTTTTTTCCAGATTGTATCCCTTCCTTTAGCATCTCAAGATGACACACTTCACTCAACTCCTCAAGCAGTTCCTCTTCTCTCAGCCAACTTGTCCTCTTACACTCAGCTTACCTCTCATCTGCCTCTGCAGCCGTCTGACTTCCTCAAAGATCCAATGCTTCCAGCAGCCAACATCTCCGCAATTGTGCAAGTACGCTCACCAGTCCATCTGCCATTCTCAACTCCCTGAAGCTCGACCTCTCCTGTGTCTCAACCTTCATCCTCCTGCACACTACCCCTCAACCCTTTCGCCACCCACTACCTTGAACTCTCCACATTACTGGCATGTCTGTTGCCAGCATCACCTTTCTTGCCGACATCATTTGAATCCTTTCTCCTTCCTCCAGCTCTCCAAAGTACCTCATTCCAGCCTCAAACTTCACCGCCCTGCAACTCTGAAACAACTGCCTAGCTGCTGTCACTAGCCTTTCGCCTTCCCTCTGAGTTCACTTCTGACTCAACTCTTCCCTTGTACCTGCACACACAGCATCCGGCAGCATGGATACATGAACTCACCCCTCCTGCTGCTTGTCTCTCTCTCCTACAGTTTCTCTGGATCATGCAGAAGGACTCCAACCTCCTCTCCTTTGGTGAACCGCTGAGTAGCTGCCCTTCCCATCTTCTTCTTGGGACACAGCCGCCTGCCCATCAATCTCCTCATCCTCTCTGGGCAGCAGAAAAGCAACTGGGCTCCCTCCTTGGCTTCTTTCTTGCGAGCCGTGCGATCTTGAAGGGGGCTGTTGGAATCCTGATCAAGACTCACACGGCTCAACCAGGTTCTCCTCTGTCTCTCTGGCATCATCCAACTCTACCCTGGATACCCTCTCAGCGGGAAATGGAAAAGCCAGTCCGATCCTGGTTCATCCCCCGCATCTTGCCGCTCGAACGGCTCAGATGGCATGACCAATCAGACTTCTCTGGTATGACCATCCGACCGTCCAAACCCACCACGACCAACGCCAATGGACCTCCGACGCCAGGTAATGACCGGCAAGATTTGCCGACAACAATTCTACTCCCTGGTCCGTTCGCCGCGACTACAACCAAGGTTCAGCAGGAGAAGCACGTCCCCCACTCTACCTGGGAGGACTTCCAAGAGCACAAGATCGTGCGAAGCCGTTTCGTGGCTTCGCACCACGCAGACACAGAAGCAGCAACAGGAGCACAATGGCGGCTGCGGCTTCACATCTCGCACCGCCCGCCCTACTGGGTGTAGGCACCTGTACTCTAGATTTTAGGATTAGCTAGACCCATCCTGTACTTATAGCAGTGGGACCCCTGAATTCTATTTGCCTCATTCAATTACTCCTCAACGTTTCCTTCATCATCGTTTCCTCATTTGCCTCAGTTCACTTGTTGTGTATTGTCTTATTGTTCTCACTACTGCAACTATTGCTTCTGCTTCAGCACAAGTGCCTCGGGCCCTCGGCCTCTCGCTTCCGCTCAAGCCTCCGACCCTCATCCAAGTGGTTGTCTGCTTCTCTTGGCTTCACGCTTCTGCCTCTACTGTGACGTCATCCGCCGTCAGCCCTTCGTACCTTCGTGGCAGCTTCCACACCACTTGCGTCTCTGTTGTACTGGATGCTCCGATACTCCCATTTTCCTGACAGTAAGTACACCATGGGGATGAGTGGTTACCTTGGCCATTTTGTTGATTTGGCCAAGTGAGAGTTCATGAGTTTGATCCTGGCCCCATGCATATCTTGTTTACTATGGAAGCTTCCAAGAAAGAAAGTCTGTAGCTTCTTGGACGCTACATGGTTGGTCTGTCATCTTGACACTAGGATGCTTATGTGTCAAGCCCACAGTGCAAGTCGATTGGTGACGTGGCTGGTTCAGGCCACTTCCCAGGAATGTGCTTTTGAGTTCTAGGACTGGACAGACAGCTATAAAAGGACTTTTCTTGCATGCTGGTCAATTAACCTTTGCTTGATGCTCTCTTGCGTATTGACGACATGAGCTCTTCTTGAGATGTAATGCTAAGGCGTTAGTACTCTTGAAGGTGAAGTGTATGCCTCATTAAGTTTGGGGTGCATGACACATGTCAACAAAGGAAGAAGGCCTTAAAACCTTTGTGAGCTTTTTTGGTTTCGCGGCTTCTCTGCCAGAGGTGGTTAGCTCAGTAGCTAACAAAGGGTTATGGGTCCACTCCTCTGGTTAGGGAAGTTTCACGCACACAACCGCTAAGGTCACAAGCAGTGAGAGCGTCTTTGCTCTCACCCAACTTCTCTGTCTGTAGAGCAATATCAGCAGGAGGGGAATGCAACACATCTGCACCTTTCTACATTTGGAGATGACATCAGCCTACATCAGCCTACATCAGCCTACATCTGCTTGCAACGGCCAACATGAACAGGGGAAGCAGTTTCCTCTTCTCACCAACAGCCTACAGCGGCCTCAAACACAGGTTCATTGGCATCATCAACAGGTGCCGCAGCTGTACCAGTTGTAGTTGTAGGGATGGCAGGGACAGGGGAACCAGGGAATCATTCGCCCATCCTCAAGTTTGATGGAGAGGGGTTTCCACTCTGGAAGTGGCAGTTTGAGATCATCATGGATGACAGAGATCTCCTAAGATATTTTGACGGAACTATCCCAGCACCAAAGGAGGAGCGTGCTCACCTTGTGACATGGGTCAAGCTCAACAAGAAGGCTCTCGCCATTCTTGTGTCCTCCATACAACCCTCAGTCCTTTCACACATCAGCGGTTGTACAGTGGCAGCCGCGGCATATGCCAAACTCGGCAAGGTGTTTCAGTCCTCCTCACTTTCCAACCGTCTCTTCATTCTAAAAAACCTCATCAGCATGAGGCTTGGTGAAGGGGAGGATGTCTCCGCCTTTATGAAAAAGTTTGAGACGCTCTTCCAACAAGCCACCGGCATGGGGTGGGACCTGAAATCCGACATGCAGGCCATGATTGTTCTGATGATGCTGCCGGAAAGTTGGGGCTCCATGATAACGGTGATTGGAGGGTGGACTGAAGATCTAGTTTCCTACACCACCGTCTCTGAGTATGTAAGGAATGAAGCCATGCGCTGTAGCAGTAGTGAAGCAAACATGACTGCCTTTGTCTCACGAAGCAGCGGCACCTTCCGCAATACCTCCTCCACTGGGTGCAAGGTAAACAATAGCACTAGCAACAATGGAAGGGGTACAAAACACCAAGGAAACTGCCACAACTGGGATAACGCTGGACACTGGGCTCGAGAGTGCCATGCACCCAAGAGAGAGGGAGGAGACGGGGATGAATGATGAGGGGGAAATGGTGGGAAGGATCCCACACGCTTGATGGCTGAGTGTGCCTCCAACAAAGGGAGGGCGATACTCAGTCCAGGAGCCTATGGCCTTGACTTGGGGACAAACAAGCAGACCACTTACGAGAAGAGAGACTTCATCTCTCTTGCTCCATGTAACAAGAACTTCAGAGTCGCCAACGGCAAGGTTGAGGCAGCTGAGGGGATTGGTCACAAGCTGGTCACAGTGGGTGTCAACGGTGGAGATTCCGACCTCAAGCTAGAGGGGGTGGTCTACTTGCCAACCTTCACAGCCAACTTGCTCTCCGTCTCTAAGATAACTGACCATGACATGACAGTGGTCTTTACAGAGAAGGAAGCGGTGATAGTTCCTACAAAGGACATCAACATCTCCTACTTTTCCAAGAAGGTTGTCGTACAGGTTCTTCGCGTTGATGGACTCTATGTCTTGCAGACCAAAACAACAACTTCAACGGCTGAACCTTTGGTCAAGAGTGATGATGAGGAGAGCAACAATGCAGACTCAGACGAGGAAGGACATGTTGGAGTAGCGGAAGCAGTGGCAACAGATGATTCGGCAGTAAAACCGCAAGTAAATGCAGCCACTGGGGCTATTCATTCTAGCCTATGCACATCCTCCAAGAACCTGTGGCACAGGCGCTTTAGGCATGTGGCTCGTCGCACATTGGAGCTCATGGGAAAGAAGGAGCTAGTGCGTGGGATGGAGCTAGGCGATGAGGTGGAGGGAGCGGCGATCATGTGTGAGCCATGCCTTCAAGGCAAGGCAAAAAGGAAACCCTTCAAGCGCAATGGCACGCGTTCTCTTGCACCTCTTGATCTCGTCCACTCTGATGTATGTGGTCCCTTTCGTATACCATCAAATGGAGGCAGCACATATTTTCTCACATGCATCGACGACAACAGCCGCAAAGTCTGGATATACTTTCTCAAAAAGAAAAGTGAGGTGAAGGAGAATCTGCAAGCCTTTATCGCTATGGTTGAGCGACAGATTGGAAAGAAGGTGAAGGCATTCAGGACGGACAATGGGGGAGAGTACGAAGCATGCAGGGAGTGGCTCAAGGCACAGGGAATCAAACACCAAAAAACTACGCCCTACTCATCTCAAAGCAACGGCGTAGCAGAGAGGATGAACCAGACGTCCCTAGGCATGACAAGGTGCATGCTCTTTGACGCCAAGCTTCCTCCTAGATTCTGGGCTGAAGCAGCACGTACGGCTACCTACCTTGTGAACCTTAGACCTGCAGCAGCTCTGCAACGGAGAGGCAAGAAGAAGCAGACACAGCAGTTGAAGATGCCTCAAGAAGCATGGTCAGGTAGGAAGCCGGACACCTCCCATCTAAAGGTGTTCGGTTGCACCGGGTTTGCCAAGGTCCATGCTGGTGAGGACCCTGGAAAGCTCAATGCAAGAGCACGAAAGTACATTTTCATTGGCTATGACACCACCCACAAAGCTTATCGACTGTGGGACCAAGGAGCCAAGAAGGTCATCCGCAGCAAAGACGTGGATTTCCACGAAACGTCTCGGAGTAAGGGAGAGCATCTGGAACTCAAGAATGCTCCAAAACAGGGGAAAGTGGCTCACTATCCTTGAAGAGGGAGATGAAGCACTAGCACAATGGCATGGGATAAGTGCTGCAACAGGGAGAGGAGCTCATGAAAATGACTCGGAGGAATCAGACTCTGATTCCGACGTATCCGATCCTCCGGAACATGAGGAGGATGCCTCTCCCATCATCAACGACGAACCAGACCTCCAGCCTCCACATCAACAGCACCAGCCAGCAGGTTCAAGGAGTAGTTATTGCCTCAAATTACCTCGACAGCATTACGACACAGATAGGGGTGAATGGACAGGCTTCAACTATTCATTCTTGGTTCAAGAGGAGCCAATGTCTGTCGCAGAGGCACTCACTCGGCCTGACAAAGCCGAGTGGGACAAAGCAATTCGCAGTGAACTCAGCTCCATTGAAGAGAATGGGACATGGGTGCTAGTGGACAGACCTGCCGGGGCTTACGTTGTGGGGTCCAAGTGGGTGCTGAAAGCAAAAAAGAAACAGGATGGCAAGATAGACAAGTACAAGGCACGGGTGGTAGCAAAGGGGTTCTCCCAACGGCCTGGCGCAGAGTACAATGAGACCTTTGCTCTAGTTGTGATGTTTGCCTCCATCCGGTCAATGCTTGCCGTTGCTGCTGCCGAGAACATGGAGATCCACCAGATGGATGTCAAGACAGCCTTCCTTTACGGCAAATATGACAAGGAGGTATTGATGGAGGTTCAGGAGGGGGTTGATGCTCCCGAGGGCAAGGTGTGCAGATTGGTGAAGGCACTATATGGGCTAAAACAAGCGCCAAGACATTGGTACCAGGAGATGGACACGTTCATGGCCAAGGAGTCCTTCATACACTGCGACAATGATCCTAGCATGTACGTGCATGAGAGTGACAAAGGGACTATGTTGGTCGCCTTGTACGTTGATGACCTGATTCTCTTCTCCTCTTCAACGCAGCTGCTAGACAATCTCAAGGGGCAGCTGAGTAGAAGATTCGAGATGAAGGACATGGGTCCTCTTGACTTCTATCTTGGAATTTCCATCAAACGCGACAGAGCAGCAGGTACCATCAGCCTGAACCAGACAAAATACATTGACTCCATCCTCAAACGATACGACATGGATGATTGCAAACCTTCCAGCACACCCATGAGCTTGGAGTGCAAACTCTCCACCTCCATGTCCCCATCCAACGAAGCGGAGAAAACTGACATGCTGGGCATCCCATATCAGTCTGCAGTGGGCAGTCTGATGTATGCCATGGT
>SZWC01020250.1:26554-39067 GCA_023375785.1 Penium margaritaceum
ACAGCACACCAAGCACCGACTGTCGGTCAGCCTATCTGGTCGACCTGCTTCGCCCGTCCACGCAAGGTTCGGCCTCCAGACCAACCACTGGGAGCTACAAAATGCCTTAGGCCGTGTCTGGGGGCGACTTTCTAAGGGTATGGTTGGCGTGGCACGATTAACGGGCCCTGTCCTCCAAGCTACACGACCTCGACTTCGTCGGCGTATCTCGCAAACAACTCGACCTCGGCCGATCATCCGCTGGACACCGTTCGGACGATCGACCGAGGTCGTGCAGATTACCAAACGTGCCAGTGAAGTCCTCGATGGGGGTAGCTAACGGGAAAAAGAATCGAACGGGGGGCGCTAACGTTTGCGAACTCGATGGGGGTAGTTAGAACAGGCTTTGAGGACGCGAAGTTGGTGTCCGAGAACACCGAGTGACTCCCCCCATTGGAGTTTTCGTGAGAGAAACTACACAGAACGAAAAGACAGAGTGGTGAGAGCCGCCATGTGCTGTCCGCCGAATAAAACACAAAAAACAGTTTGGGACGATCTTCAACAGCGACTCGACTCGCAAATATTTTATCCTAGTTCTCCGGTCACAAACCTTATTTGCAATCGGTAGTGGGGATCGCCGACCACTAGTTCATCCCTTTTCACCAATGACGAAAATATCCCTCATTTTTCACCGAACTAATAGATGCGATCATTCCTGCAAGGATAATATTTCAAGGATACTCCTAGGTCTATAATATAAAACGGAAATATTCCATAGACAAACCGAAGCCCAATCTATGTCTACTAAAAAAATCATTAAAGTGAAGACTTGGGTCATTGTATTGATTTTAAATCATGAGCAATTATAATAAAAAGAAAACAGGCTATCTCCATTTCATTCCATGAACCTAGTCATATTTTGAACATTTTTTTAATTTAATTATTTCCTCCAAAATAATAAAAAATAATTCTACAAATATTTTAAACCTTCGAAATAAAATTAATTTCAAAACTTAATGTTATTTTCTATAAGTAAAAGTAACAAATTGATAATATTATGCAAATTAAAATAATGAATAAATTTCTTGGGTGATTGAACCTGATATATTTTGAAAGCTAAATTCTATTTGTCACTTAGAACATCTAAATTAAATAAAAAATCAATAATTTTCATTTCAAAAACATTAAAGGGGAAAATGATCTTGAATATTTTCTCAAGGATTAGATATTCGTTAATATTGGTGTATAAAGTAAACATTTCGGGTATAAAGTTTGTATGAATCATACAAGTTAATTCATTAAGTAAAATTCATGCATATTTAAATACTTTTACAATAGTTTTTTATGAAAAAAAATATTTTAGTTTTCAAAGAAAAATAAATATCTTAACTACATTATATATATGCTAAAATTTTCAACATATAAAATTACTATTTATTCATTAAACCTGTACACAAATATATAATTGTTCTATAATATGTTGCAAAAATGTTCTAGAATTATATTTTCAATATGAAATACCCTCATCAAATCCCTTTAAATGCAAAATCCTTTGAAAATAATTTATTTAGGAACAAAAATATGAAATAAATAGTAAAATATTTTTTAATGTTGTACTCGAAACATTTCCACCTACATTAGTGATGATATGAATTTTTATATTTTATCATTACATCTCAAAATTCAACATGAATCTAAGTTTGTGTATAACATCCTTTAGTGTGCAAAAATTCATTATTTCAAACGTATAAGAAAATTTTCATGCCTTCATTTAGTGAAACGGTATATATGTGATAATTAATTGTAATATTTGATGAAAACATTTCATGTTTGAAAACCTTCATTTTTAAATTTTTATTTAATTTTGAAAAAATACTATGTTCTATTTTTTACCATCATTTTAACACTTTTCATAAATTAATGCATAATTCTTTTATTCCAACAACAATTTTCAAATAAAAATTTAATATAAATATTTAATCACTTATATTGAAATAAAGGTGAAATTTTCCAATTTTGATATAATATTTTACGTGGAAATTACAATTTTTTAGTGATGTATGGCTTCGGTGATTTCCATGAATTCATTATCATTTATTATTTCTCTTCATGGAGGTATATCAGATAAGTTTTTAAATTCGGAAGTCTCTAATTTGTTTTCCTCCGATACGTGTTTGACACAAAACCTGGAGTCATGTAACGAGCCCATGTTGTGACCACAGGCAGAAATTAGGGGCAATGAGGGATAAAAAAGAGGAGGATNTTCATTATCATTTATTATTTCTCTTCATAGAGGTATATCAGATAAGTTTTTGAATTCGGAAGTCTCTAATTTGTTTTCCTCCGATACGTGTTTGACACAAAACCTGGAGTCATGTAACGAGCCCATGTTGTGACCACAGGCAGAAATTAGGGGCAATGAGGGATAAAAAAGAGGAGGATACCGATCTCGGTTCAACTATCGGCTGTTGAGGATGATATGCCTTCTTTATCTTGCTGTTTTTTTTCCCTGGGTTCCACGTCGTGCGCATGTGCGCAAGCTGTGCCACGCGTGGTTTTGTCGTTTTCGTCTCCATCTTGTCGGCAAGCGCATGTCAGGACTTCTCCTCTGCAAAAACCCGATGGGGTGGGTTAGTAGTAGGTCGATTCGACCAACTTCTAATTCCCCCCATCGAGTTCGCAAACGTTAGCACCCCGCGTAAGATTTTTTTCCCCGTTAGCTACCCCCATCGAGGACTTCGCTGCCAAACACACGACCGATGTATAGGTTGTGTAGGTTAGAGGACAGTTTTGTAAATCGTGCCGCGCCAAACACACCCATTCTCGCTCGACCATGCCTGAGACAACCCCATTCTGAGAAAAATGACTGGGTGGCCCCCGTTCCAAACATTCATAATCAGGTCGCTCCCCCCGGGAAATTATAGCTACGATGCCCAGTACGGATGAAATATTATCGACGTCTTGCCCCCACTTTCGAAAACTTCTGGCTAGGTCGCCACCATTAATGGGGGTGACGTAGCCATAATTCTCAGAATGGAGGCAAGCTGCAAAACAAATAAAAAAATGGGGGTGACCTAGCCTGAATTTTTTCGAATGGGGGCAACCTAGCCACCTGTTCTCAGAATGGGGGCGTCTCAGACATGGTCGGCCGAAAATGCGGCGTCCTGGGAATTAGCCGCATGTGTCTGGGATTCGATGAATAGGCAGTGCCAATCGACGCCACACAACTTTTGAGGCGCCTTTTAGGTGAAAGGACTAATAACCCTAACACCCAATCCGTGAGGGGGTTAGTAACGCCCTGCCCAGCGACTTCAAAAATAAAACTGCCCTCCCCACTCGCATCACCATGCTCGATCAGCGGCATGCGGCGCTAATCAAGCATAGCGAGGTGGGGCATGTCGACCCCCCTCGCGATTCTCGCTCCCACTCAAGAATCGCGATCGAGCGATGAGCTCTTTGTTTTTTTTTTTTTCGACACGCAAACCCCTTAGTTTTATTCAGGGTTTGTATCTTTTGTTGTGTGTCTCGTACACAGCTTACGGTGACCCCTCGGCTCATGTCCATTCACGTGCACATCCCTGAGACTGGCGACGGTGGCAGCAGGCTGGCAGCCAGCGGCGACGGGCGCCCAGAAGACTTCTGTATTTTGTAGACTCGTGCTGTGTCACAGCACGTAGGCGTGCAGCCTGTCATGATGTAGATCTCGTCGACGTGGCCGTTCTGGTTCAAACGGCTCGTCGTTCTGACGTGTCTGCAGGGAATTGTGACCAAAACTGTGTTTTTGCCACTGTTTTGTCCTGCTAGAAAAATAGCGCTGCTGTGCGTTGTGTGTGTGTGTGTGCATCCACTAGGTCCGTGGCACTATTTAGGTTGGCCAGACCTCTGTTGTCATCTCTCTCTGCATATTTCAAACATTTGTAGCTTCTGACACTTGTGTTTGTGTCCCTAGCCAACCCCTTGCTGTTCTCACCTCCACCTGTGTGTGCTAGTGAGTTAGCTAGCTGGCTTGCATTGCCACGCTAGCGACAGCAGGGCTAGGAGCTGTCTCACATGGTATCAGAGCGGCGAGCAAGTGCTCGCATAGCTGCGCAACAGAGACGCAACAGCCGCAGAAGTCGTGAGCAACCGCAGCCGTTGCCTTGAGCAGCAGCAGCAGTAGTGCCCACGGTCTCGGCGGGAGGTCCTGGGAGGGCCCACCACCACTTCGACCGTTTTCTTCATAACTGCGGTCATTCCGCGGTCATTCCGCGGTTGTTCCGTGGTGCTCTGTGGTGAAAAGGACTCCGCGGCAGGCGCGGCAGCCGCGTGACCGCGTCGGAACACGCGTCGAGTGCCTCGGAGGCACTCGGTGTTCCGACTTCGTCACCTCGCGGTGACATCGCCACTGCAGATCCGCGGTGTTCCACGGATCCTCGCATCTCCGCCATGACACCTCCGCTGCCGTTCCAGAACACCTCGCCGCAGCTCCGCGGTCGCACATCCGCGGCACACCCTCCGCGCGGAACGCGATCGCTCCGCGGCGGCTGTGGAACGTGGTGACCGCGGAACCCCAGCATATCGCGACATCCCGCCGCGTTCCACATCGGCACGATCAGCGTTCCGCGCTTGACCGCGGAACCCCCGCGGCGCTTGATCTGACCGCGGAGGTCGGCGGTAAAATCACAATAAACTGCGGTACTCCGCGGTAATCCGCGGTAATCCGCGGTGAGCTTCCGCGGTGAGGTTCACCGCGGAAGGTATCCGCGGAGACGTTCGGCGGAGGAGTTCCGCGGGGAGGAAGCTCCGCGGAGTGGAGGTTCCGTGGAGACGCTCCGCGGAGGACTTCCGCGGAGGGGAAAAACAGGGGAGGAAACCGGTCGCCATGCCGAAGCAAACCTCCTCCAGTATGGCTGCCGACGCAGCTGCCGAGGCCAACGCCGTCAGCAGTCAACGTCGACCACCGCCATCATCACCACAGTGGCAACAGCAACAGTAGCAGCAGCCGCCACTACAGCAGCAGCAGCCACTACAGCAGCAGCAGCAGCAGCGACAGCAGCAGCCGTCGCCACAACACCAGCAGCCACCGCTGCAGCAGCAGCAGCAGCGGCCGCCGAGCCCGACGACATTGGCGCGCCAAGTGCGCGCGCTAGCGGACCTACAGGCGAAGAGCCGCGATACCTTGACGAGGCAGGTTGCCGAATTGCAGGATCTGGTCAAGAGCTTACTACCCCAGCGGTAGCAGCAGCATCCGTCGACTGACCCGAGCGAGGACCACCTCGCCCACGGCGGTAATGCTGATGAAGTCGCAGAGAACCTCTCCGACTTCGGCGAGGAGGGCGAGGAAGAGGTGCTGCGAGCACGCCTCATCCGCCTGGAGGCACATTGCAGAGCGCGTGAGGCNCCGCGATACCTTGACGAGGCAGGTTGCCGAACTGCAGGATCTGGTCAGGAGCTTACTGCCCCAGCGGCAGCAGCAGCATCCGTCGACTGACCCGAGCGAGGACCACCTCGCCCACGGCGGTAATGCTGATGAAGTCGCAGAGAACCTCTCCGACTTCGGCGAGGAGGGCGAGGAAGAGGTGCTGCGAGCACGCCTCATCCGCCTGGAGGCACATCGTAGAGCGCGTGAGGCCAATGCTGCCCTGCAGGGCACCAGCTCCAGTACCAACGCTAACCCAAGCTCATCTCGTCGTCCACTGAGCTTTAAGGAGCTGGCTCTGCGGGCCCGCCTGGGTAAGGGGATTGCCTCCTCGATGCCTGGCCCCCCAGTGGCTTCGGCCGTTGCCCTGCCGACGGTCAAGCCACCCAAGTGGTTTGAGTCAAACCCGCCCGTCTTCCGGACCGGGAACGACTTCAAGTCCTGGGAACCGCGCTTCCGTATGTGGGCCATGAGCGAGGGAGTCCTTCCCTACTACCTCACTCCATACCAGGCGTCTCACCCCGCCCAGACACAGATGGCAGTCCGCCAAGCTTCCGGCCTGATGAAGGCCGCCCCGGACTTCACCAAGGACTTCAGTCAGTTCCTTGGTGATCCGCTCACCGGCTCAGGAGCTGACCCTTGCGCGGCGTGGGCAGTGGCCGTCACCCTGTTTGAGGGTGCCACCTTGGCTTTGACGTCCCAGCGCCTCGCCGACTTCAACTCCCTCTGCCAGACTGCTCAGGAGTCTGCAGCCGACTACTGGCGCCGGGCAATCCAGCTGTACGAGGAGCTTGGGGACGACGCCCCTGCGCAATACTCCACCCTCAAGACTATCCTGTATGGCATCCACCCCGACTACGCGCGCGTCTTTAGCAACTTCGACCAGACATTACTTCGCGACATGGCAAGCGACAGGAACCTACTGCGCTGGGCCACTCTCCACTTTCTGGATGTCGCAGGCATGGATGCCGCGAACCGTGCTCGCCGTAGCACCGCTTCAGTTGCAGTTGCCGCCTCATCTCCCTCCGCGCCGTCTACAGCAACGGCGGCTCCGGCTCAGGGGAAGAAGGGCCGCAAAGCGTCGGGTGGTAGTTCCAGCGGCGGGACCAGCAGCGGCACCAGCACTGGCAGTGTCAGCCGCAGCAGCAACGGCGGGAGCAGCAGCAGCAGCGGCGGTAGCAGCAGCAGTAGCAGCGGCAGCAGCAGCGGTTCAGGCAGCACAACGGGACGCCGGCTCGTGTGCTTCAACTGTGGTGCTGACCATCGCTATCCCGACTTCACTCGCATGACAGGACGCCCCCTGGATTGGGCCAAGGTCACCCGTGGGCTGCAGCAGGCACACGAGGCGCGCATGCGCCAGACGTCCGCTGCGACCGCCCGCTCGGCCGCCACTACCGCAGCCGTCCCAGAGGAGTCCGCCGCCACAGCAGCCTCCTCCGCGGATCCTCGCGACCAGGCGCTCGCCGACCGCGACAGGACGATCGCCGAGCTGCACCAGCTTCTCTCCCTGTACTCATCTCAGGGAGGTACGAGTGAGTTGACTGAGTCGAGGGGTCCTACTGCCTGTGAACTGCCTGTGTCGTTACGTGATGATGCCTGTGGTGGTCCCCATGCCCAGCCGTGTGCGCGTGACGGACCCGATGACGTGTCTTGGTTGAATGCGTCTCATGCACGCTCCGTTGCTCGTCTTGTCGCGTCGCCTGCCAAGTGACCTACTGCCACGCCTTGATCCGTAGCCGAGTGCCACGTTTCCCCTTGTACATGGGTCACAGATGCCACGTAGGTCGTGGACTCTGGTGCCACCCATCACATGACGTGTCGTCGTGACGCCTTTGTTGTCTTGCATCCCGTCGGCACTGTTCGCTCCGTTCGCACTGCAGCCGGCCATGAGGTCCTTGTCCAGGGTGTTGGGGTTGTGCAGTTCACCGGGCCTGCTGGTCCCGTATACATCTCCGACGTTCTCTTTGTCCCTGATCTGGAACTCAGCCTGCTGTCTGTCCGTGCTTGCACCAAGATGGGCCTCGGTGTCACACACACGGCTGCCGATGCTCACATCTTTGTGCGCGACACTGAAATAACCGTCCTCAGTGGGACGGTCGTCGATGATTTGTACCACATTGCTCGGTGTTCTGCGAGTCCACCCGCTTTGCCTCCCTCTTCCGCTGCCCGTGTTTTTGTCGCTGGTGCTCTGTCCCCCGAGCACCACCGCCTCCTGCATCGACGTCTTTGTCATGTGCACCTGGGGGCTGTCGATAGGCTGATCCGCACTCAGCCTGCTCTCGGTCTTGATGCAGCATCCTTCAAGGCGCCGCCCACGACTGACTGTCTGGCCTGTGCCGAGGGAAAAATGCACCGGTCTACTTATCCTGCGTCTGTCTCCAGGGCTCGTCGGCCCCTGGAGCTTGTCCACTCCGACCTCATGGGTCCGCTCCCTGTCGAGTTTCAGGAGGACCGCGGTCGCTACGTCCTGACGTTGACTGATGACTTCACGCGCATGCGCTGGGTCTACAGCTTGCGTCAGAAGAGCGATGCAGCCATTGCGGTCTGCATTTGGCTGGTCATGGCCAAACGCCAGTCTCCCCACCGCCTTCAGACTTTCTACTCGGACCGTGGCGGTGAGTACCTCGGTGACATGGCACGCTCCTTCACCAAGCTCGGTGTCTTCCACAACCTCTCCGCTCCCACCACCCCCCAGCAGAACGGTGTCTCTGAGCGCTGGAACCGCACCATGGAGGATGCGGTCCGCGCCATGCGCGCCGACAGCGCCATGCCTGAGGCCTTTGCCTTTGAGGGCATGGCATACATGACCTGGGTCTGGAACCGCATTCCCCACGGTCCCCTCCCAGGTCACCGCACGCCCTACGAATTGTGGTATGGGCGTCGCGCGGACCTGCGCCTGGCCCGTGTTTGGGGCTCCCTTGCCTGTGTCTGGTTCACGCCGGAGCAGCAGGGGAGCAAGATCTCTCCGAGGGGCCGCCTCTGCGCCTTCGTTGGCATCGTCCCGTGGTCAAAGGCCTGGCGGTTCAGGGACCCTGAGCACCGCCGCATCGTGGAGTCTCGTGACGCTCTCTTCTTCGAGCATATCGCGTTCCGCGACCTTGCTCGCATTCACGCTTTGCGTGCTGGTCATGCCCCTGGGTGTTCCGGTCCCCGTCGTGTGGGGGAGGCTCCTGGCCCGGTTGGCAGATTGCCCCCATCCAGTGCGGTCACTCCGTTGCCGGCACCCCCGGGGCTGTCCCCGGCGGTCGTGCCCACAGGCACCCCCAGCCCCGCCCCGTCTGTGGCTCGCTCCTCTGCCCCTGACTCTCCGCTCTCGCCCGTGTCCGAGTCTGCGTCCGAGTCCGCTTCCGCGTCTGAGACTGAGTTTGACCCTGCGTCTGCTTCCGCGTCTGAGGCTCAGTCTGACCCTGCGTCCGCATCCGTGTCTCGCACTGAGCTCTCCCCGTCTCCGGCCATGGACGCGCCTGCGTCTGTCGTGGGCCTGTCCCCAGCTGTTGATGCCACACCAACCTTGAGTGGCACGCCTGCCGTGCGGACCACACCGGCATGTGAGTCATCAGCGCCCTCTGCTCCTGCCCCGTCAGACCCTTACACATGGGCACCCGGCGGACGTCTCCGCCCGCGCCCCCCGAGCAGCATCGTCAGCGGTGATCCAGGCACAAAGGCCCTCGGCGTGAGTGCGCACGGCCTTGCTGAGGTTCACCCTGGCTGTGCCACTGATGCGACACTACTTGCTCATGAGCGCAGTCTTGCTCGTGACTTTGCTGAGTCCATGGTGACGGTCGACCCTCCCTCTGCAGCATATGCTTTGGCTACACGGAGTGCACCAGTGCTGGCTCCCGATCCCACCAGTCTGCCTGAGGCCTTGTCGGCCCATGACGCTGAGCAATGGCACACTGCCTGCCAGGCTGAGCTTGATGCCATCCGCGAGCACGGCGTCTTTGAGCTGGTGGACTTGCCAAAGAACCGCAAGGCCATCAAGGCCAAGTGGGTTCTACGCAAGAAGCTTAAGCCAGACAGCACTGTGGAGCGCTACAAAGCGCGCCTGACATCAAAGGGCTTCTCTCAGGTCCCTGGTGTGGACTACACCAAAACCTTTGCCCCAGTTGGGCGGATGACGACCACACTCACGTTGCTGAGCCAGGTGGCACAGCACGACTGGGAACTCCATCAGATGGATGTCAACAACGCCTTCCTAAATGGGGATCTTGAGGAGGAGATTTACATGGTCCAGCCACCTGGTTTTGAGGATGGTACCGGTCGCGTGTACCGGCTGCGGAATGCCTTGTACGGCCTGAAGCAGTCACCGCGCTGCTGGAACCAGGAGATCACCAGCACGCTGAGACGCGTTGGGTACGTTCAGAGTGATGTTGACCCATCCCTGTTCATCTCACAGTCCCCAGCACCGCTCGTTGCCATCCTCGTCTACGTGGACGATCTTTTGATCACCTCGCCTGACCTGGGAGCAGTGAATGCTGCCAAGGCCGTTCTCTCTTCGGCCTACAAGATGAAGGATCTTGGTGAGGCCTCTGTCTTTTTGGGGATGGAGATCGTGCGCGACCGTGTTCGTCGCACACTCTGTGTCCATCAGGGACGCTACGCAGAGATCGTGGGGGAGCGCTTTGCCGACCTCCTCGCGGCCGCCCGCACGGCCTCCACGCCCATGACCCCTGTGGGGCAGGCCGCCCTGATGGTCGATGATCCAGCGGACCTGGGGGAGCCAGTTGATGTGACCCTGTACCTACGAGTCATCGGCTCGCTCATGTACTTGGCCACCACGACACGGCCTGACATTGCCTTCAATGTCAACCTGCTCGCCCAGTTCTCGCACGCTTCGCGCCAGCGAACACTGGAGGCCGCAGTCCGGTGTGTGCGCTACATTTTGTCCATCGCACGCTTCGGCCTGTGCTTTCGCGAGCAGGTGTCTGTTGTGCTCGATGGGTACACAGACAGCGACTGGGCGTGGAGTCCAAATGGCAAAAGCCGCACCGGCTACATCTTCCTCATTGGAGGCACTGCAGTGTCCTGGCAAAGTGGGAAGCAGGGCTGCATCGCACGCAGTACTGCTAAGGCAGAGTATGTTGCCCTAGGCGCCGGTGCAACGGAATGTGTTTGGCTCGTCCGTCTGTTACGTGAACTGCGTCAGTCCATCCCCCCCGTGGTTCTCCAATGTGACAACATGAGCGCGGAGGCCAAAGCCAAGAACTCAGGTGTGTTCCATGCACGCACGAAGCACATCAATGTCGAGCATCACTTCGTGCGTGACCTGGTTGATCGTGGTGAGATCCGAGTCATCCACGTGAGCACTGACAGGCATTGCGCGGATTTTTTGACCAAGGCTCTGGGTCGTTCGAAGTTTCATGCGGCCACTCGTTCCGTTGGACTCTGCCCCACCCCTGTTGCAGGTTGATTCCTCATGTGCCACCCTGTACGTGTTGTGCCTACTGCTTGCAGCGGCTGTGCGTTTCCTGCTCTGTACAGCGTCAGTGTCTGCATGTGCATGGACGTGTTTCAACCTCCGGTCATGGGGGAGTGTTGTTGTGTGTGTCGTACACAGCTTACGGTGACCCCTCGGCTCATGTCCATTCACGTGCAGATCCTTGAGACTGGCGACGGTGGCAGCAGGCTGGAAGCCAGCGGCGACGGGCGCCCAGAAGACTTCCGTATTATGTAGACTCGTGCTGTGTCACAGCACGTAGGCGTGCAGCCTATCATGATGTAGATCTCGTCGATGTGGCCGTTCTGGTTCAAACGGCTCGTCGTTCTGACGTGTCTGCAGGGAATTGTGACCAAAACTGTGTTTTTGCCACTGTTTTTTCCTGCTAGAAAAATAGCGCCGCTGTGCGCCGTGTGTGTGTGTGTGCATCCACTAGGTCCGTGGCACTATTTAGGTTGGCCAGACCTCAGTTGTCATCTCTCTCTGCACATTTCAAACATTTGCAGCTTCTGACACTTGTGTTTGTGTCCCTAGCCAACCCCTTGCTGTTCTCACCTCCACCTGTGTGTGCTAGTGAGTTAGCTAGCTGGCTTGCGTTGCCACGCTAGGGACATCAGGGCTAGGAGCTGTCTCACATCTTTTGCACGGGCGGAGCTTGCGCAAAACATAAAACCCTCGATCAAACTAGGGGGTTTGCGTGTCGGGGAAAAAAAACAAGAGGCAGGTGTTGCACGCAAAGCGTGCATAGGGTTACATAGTAACCGAGAAAAAGTATTCATATTGGTATCTCTTAAGAGGCTAAATAATTGCCCGCAATCTGGACCACATAATGGAAGGTTTGCCATGAGAATTTACTTCATCCATGGAAACCAAAAAATGGTTGTAAATGGACTACCAAACTGTCACCCGCATTCTTTCAAACTAATTTTTTTGTTCGCCCTTGTGTGCTCGTAAACATTGTGTATGGTTTGGGCGAACTCTTCCTAAACTACATCAAGCTATGCTAGATTTCTTCCGGCTTGTGTGGATGTAAAGGAAAAGAAAAACACAACAAAAAAATGAACGAATGCGCTTGAAAGTATAGTATTATTTATGACAATTCACCAGCATATTGAAGAAGAACCTCAAAAGGCATTTCTTCTCCTTTTTTATGAATATGGTTTTATCTGATGATTAATGTATTTAAATGAGATTAATTTGGTCTTTTATTGTGAACATGCTAGCTTCACAGGTCTATTATGAACTTCGCAAAATAAAACATGATCTTGGACAAAATTGGATTAATCGTGAATGTTTCCTTATGTTATAAAAGATATGTTGACACAAATATAGGCAGAATTTAATTTAATAACCTTCTTGCATGACTGGTTGAATTTCTTTTCTTTCAATCGCATTTTGACTGTGTTTGAAGCCGGTTTCACGAGTCTCAAGAGTTTAGCATGTCGACCAGTTCCGTGAAACAGGACAGGGCGAGGCCAAGGAGGAGCGATGTAGAGGGAAAGAAACAATATTAAATTCTGCTCTCCAATGGACTGGAGGGGTTGTACCCAACCCAACGTACAGTCCTTACCTTTTTGTCTTGGCGTCGGACTGGTCATTTCGTACTATCCGGGGTCTGTCCGGACATTTAGGTCGATGTCCGTGTATTGTTAAGTGTGGACTGACCCTCGCTGGGCGTCCGCGGACGTGGGGGGGGGGG